>CABFOP010084963.1:17803-29861 GCA_900683385.1 Anoplogaster cornuta | reverse complement strand
GGGGGGACATGGAGAGGGAATGATGGGGTGAAGGAGGAGAAGTAGCAGGAGGAGGAGTAGGGATGGTGGTGGTGGTGGTGGTGGGGTGTCCAGGTTTATGATAATACCCCACCAAACAGATGCTCGTGTTGAAAAGTCTTTGAATCGCGAGCGGGGGCCACTTGCCAGGAATCCAGGAATCAAAATACCAGCTTATGAGGGGAAGTAGATGAAAGAAGGGTAAGGTGTGAGATGAGAGGAAGGGAGAAAGAAAAACGGGTTCACGTTATCCGGCTTTTGTTGCCTCGGCCAGATGTATAGACCTTTTCTTCCTGACGCTATTCTTTACCCGTAACGGCACTGGCAGCCTCACCCCCTCCGCTCCGACTAAAAAGGTGCGGCGTAAATCATCTGCGGCGTTTGAAGTCAGTGTCCGTGACATTGGGAGTAACCGCAGGAAAAAACTTATCAGACTCTGCCTGATCCCATCGCTTGTGTTATTTGTTTCACTGCCACCCTCTCCACCGAGTCCATTTGTTTCATTTTGGTTGCAGGGATTTGATTCTTTCGGCGAACAAAGCCCCCCGAGAGAACCACCACCACCCTTGCCTTGCCCATGACATAAATCCACTTATTTCTTTCATTTGTTCATCGGACAATAAACAGGAAAGCGTGCGTTTCTTGTCCTGAATTGTGAGAACTGCCAGGCAATACAACAAGTTCTCTTATCGCTTTTAACCAAAGTTCAACATCAAGGCGACAAGCAAGCAAGTTTCTACATCCCCTCTTGGAAAGAACGTCGTTCTGGAAGGGCCATAAATTTTGTATTTATTTAAAAATCATGCATGCAAACTATGAAATTGATAAAAATGCATTGTAAACCAACAAGTAACATTTGGTACCGCACCCTATTCCATTGAGCTTGCAGATTGTTTCTGTCTCACCCTCAACCCCATTATGAGAATGTTATTGAGCAATAATCACCACAATCAAGAAAAAAACCGTGTGCTTGTGAGTGTTTCCATTAATTTAATCAAATACAAGTGAAATCAAAAATACCCACAAAGCATCGTGTTTTAGCAATATGCTGTAGGTGTTGATTCACGAGAGCCTCTGGAGTCCCCAAAGAGGCGCAGTGACACATGATGGATGGACCGCCTTTGGTCACAACCTCTAGACACAAACCCCCCCAGCAAAGGGATCCTACACAACCCCTTCTCTATGTGTTGTCACTAAACAGTCACTTCGCTGGTGTAGACCTGAGAAGAGGGGCCCTTTGACCCTCCGCTCCAGATCCCGCTTCACACAGCCCGGCCATTGTCTCCCCAGGGCCCCGTGTCCCAGAGGGCAGCGTGTCTGTGCCACCCACTTGAGATCCCAACAACAGGAGCACCTTCCAGCACTTGAAACCTTCACTTTAACGTGAAGTAATCCTCTCAACCTCGGGGGGTCGGCCAAGCCCCCGGGGAGCTAAAGATGCTTATCCGAGCCTGTCCTTTTTTTAGCTGAAAGATAATTCGTCCCAAGTACTTTTAAAAGAGTCTGTTCGCAGCATTCTCTCTCAAAGGTGCTCACTGATCGCTAACAGAAACCTGCGGCAATTCCGTCCAAATGTCCATAATGAGAGATAGTGGGGAATATAAAGCAATTACCCGCCCATTTAGTAGTTAGGAGTAGTTAGGAGTAATTTGAAATTCAATCTAGTCCAACATTGACCAGTTTTATTCAGCAATAATCTTCAAGCCTTTTGGGATAACTGCCTGTACTAACAGTTCATTTACGTTATATCAGAACTGAAATTCCACCTTTCCACAACTTCCTGAATCCAGGTGCTGGATCTGTCCATTGTAATTTATGGCTTTGGATTTTCTAGTCATTAAAATGCCCTGGGTATGGATAAGAATGTGTGAGACATTGTAAAGTTGGCAATAAGGACTCAAACATTTGCACTCTATTAGGTTTAATTGTCTTAGCTTGAAGCAAAGCCCGTAATGAGAAAGTAACAGATGGCGTTTCCTCGGAGAGCATCAGAGGGCGAGGTGGACTGTGTGCCCATGACGCCAGCGGAGGTCCGTCTTTCAGCTACTTCTACGGATGTGGGGTGAGTCACGGCAGGCACGAGCGCCAGTCAGAGGGCAGCGACGCGACCACATCTGCCTCGACACAGGAAGTACTTGGCTGTTTACAGGAAGCGTCCGATAAAGGAATTCTATGTATACTGTGTCTGACGTATATGTATATGACGTCTTCCTGGTTCCTGGCAGGCAAAGTTAACATTCCATTAATGTGTGGTAACAATGACGGAAAAGATATCTTTGCATATCGTCTGATTCATGTTTTTGTATGAATTAATGCTGCAGGAATTGTCAACAGGTGTCCTTTCAGTTGTGGTTAAATTAGTCCCCTGATCTCAGAGAAGATTTGCTGCATTACTCTATTATTCACAATTAATGTGTTTCCTGTTTATCATCCGCTTCTATTTAAAGAGTTCTGAAATGCTAATGAAGCGTGCGGATGTTTGTTTGTATTGTTGTTTTGATGATTGAATGAACGGTGGCAGGCCGCTCGCGTTGTTATTGCCGCGCAAAAGTGACCTCCACATTTCGGCATCCGCTTCCATTTTCAAAAGCATCCATCAGATACAGTGCACCTATGCTAAAATGGAAAACCAAATCAAAACCCCATCAGGACGGAGGCTCAGTCAACAGCTGGAGTGAATACAGAATATCAATATGATATTGGGTTGCGGTCGCTAACTTGATAAGCTTCTCTGGAGAGATCAGCAATGAGGGGAAAAAACTGTCTTATTGAAGAGATTTGAAGAGTTTTTTTTGCTTTTCCCATCCTACCGTATGCTTTAAACAAATGTGATCCTCCCCTCAGGCGGCTCGTGCTTCATATCATAAAATGTCAAGAATCAGAGGGTTGGTGGATTTGCTTATCTGCCTTTAATCGTGACATTATCAGCAGCACTGCGTTTCAACTGAGAAACGTTCCGGGCTCCCCAAAGCCCCTGGAAGATAGGGCAGCAATTTTCTGCCAGTCTGTGATTCTCATTCTGTCATATTGCCTCAGAGCAACCACACACACACACATTTTCCATAATGTCACACTTTTCATACGGCGAGCTTGCTTGAAAATAGGTCTTCGAAATCAATTCGCTTGAAGGTTTTTTTTCTTGCAGATATCACAATGAGTGGTCATTCTGTTGTGGCCTTTTGTGGGAATAAACCATGATGGGTATAGGAGGTCTGGGTTTTCCCCAGACCCTGGCCACCAGTTTGAGTTTGATCTGCTCTAATGTTGAACAGGCTCTGAACACAGTCATGTACTGACTCTGTGGTAGAAATCATCATAATCACAAACATTTGATTTACAGCTGATGATCCAGCCAGTATCCAAACTACTCCATAATAATCATATAATTACAAATCACCATCATTATTACAATTACTTATCTTCCTCCTCCTCATCATCCGTCCATTATCACAAACCATGCATCCGCAACAATGTCGTTTTTTATTCTGAATAACCATAGAAAATGTGGTAAAAGGCTTTTCATTGTCAGCGTCTAAATGACTAATCCCATCAAGCATAAATGATAACATATTGCAGAGGGGGGGTCTTTGTGCTCCTATTCTGAAATGACCAGACCAATTATCTCCCGGGACCATATGCTGTGGTGTTGCGTGACTCTCAGGCAGTTGTCTCTATAATCAATCCAATATGGCCCATCAGTTCTTGGAGACCAACTGGCTCCGAGATAGGAGAGATGTATTGTGGGATGACAACGTAGGGTAACCTCAGATAAAAAGGGATGTTTTTTTTTTCTTTGCCAGCAGTTTTTATAAATCATAATATTCCTGTCAGGTGACTTCCATCTTGGCTGATTTGCAGGCGAGGAGAGCAGAGTTTTCTCTGTGATGTTGCACCTGCAGGGCATGCCTTTTTCCCCCCAATATATTCACATCACAGAGGTTTTGTACGAGCTGATCTCCAATCGCTGAGATGGCCTTGTGTTTTACTGTACATTTGTCACTCTGGTTTTGCAGCATGAGCATGATCAAACTCAAACAGAATGTACAAAGCACACTCCACACCCTCATAAGCCTGCCAAAGCCAGATTCTCTATAGATAAAATAACAAATAAGGGATGGCTTTTGAATCCTTTTGCTCTTTCCCCCGGCGTCTAATCAGAAATAAAATCTACTGAGGGGCTTTCTCCAGGTGGCAGGTGATACCCGCCCCGCTTTTGACATCACCCACAAATATTTCACCGGTAGTGTTGAATACCTGTTCAATATTCAGTGCCAAAGAAACCATCTTAAGCTTGACTCCTCGCCCCTTACTTGTTGATGTGTATGGGTATGTGCCGTAGAGCGGCGGGGGAATCAGTGGCGGCATGCCAGCTTTTCACACGCTCCCATGCACTTAAAAATACCAATCACCTGGTCCCCGAGTGCACTGTGTACTCTCCTTTTGGATCAGTAGCCAGAAGACGTGTTGATCATCCACAGTTCCTCTATTGTAGCAAAAGATTAAAAAGAGTCAAAACAAGCTCAACGGTCGACATGAAGCAGCCAAAGCTGATAGCTGCTCTCTTCCCCTTTAATACTGTTGCGCTTATCATAATTTCAATCAGCAAAGAGGCACGCAGTTTGGAAATGGCCTGCTTGTTTCTTATAGATGCTGTTTTTTTAAGTGCTGGGGGTTGCACGGGGAAGGGGACTGTGCATGCTCTGGCTTGGTCTCGCTGACATATAGTGAGGCGGAGACATGCGACTTGACAGATGGGAGATAAGAGTATGTTTTCTGAGGGAGAAGACAGCCTCTGAAAACCGGCATGAGGTGTCTCTGAATGGGTCTTTGAAAGTCCACAATGCCGCAGCCTCTATCGCCTAATAAAAGATCACCGTCTCCCAGAACCCAATTCACTGAACCTTTCACCGGATTCTCTACATTCACTCATTTCCTCCTCTTTGATAGAAGTTCTGGGAAGGACAAAGGCGAGTGCACCTTGGAAATCATCATTCAAATATGAACATGTATAATCACAGTGTGAAGTGTTTTGGTCTTTTAACAACTAATACCAGATATTAACTAAACTAATATGCTCCTCTCTGCATTATTGTTGCTACTGCTAGCGCTTTAACTTTGAAAAAGGACTTCCATCGCAAAATATCTGTAATTATTAATAACATTATTTTTGAAAATTATGTAAGGCATCTTGTTTATGAATGATCATTTTCCTGTAGCGGGGTCCTCTTTTGAATTCCACTGTTAACAGACAGTCTGACTTAGTTTCATGTCTACAACTTTCCGTTCGTGTGTCCGTCAACACATAAGATACTCAGTTATTTTCTCAGAGAGGTTCTTTTATTGCTGCATAAAAGCAACAGGGTAAAGTGTTGATAAAGATGAAACTGCTACAGGGTTTTCCAATTGAAGTGATTGCAATTTGGATACTTGTTGATGGAGTGATGTTGTATCAGTTCTTGTAACCTCTGGAGTCTAAGAGCTTGGTACAAGAGGACAAGAAACTTAGGTCTCAGTTGAACTTCAGCAAGTGAGAAACAAGAATACTAAGAAAATGAAAAAGAAAAGAAAAGTTTTGAAGGCACTGTTCTTTGGCCTCTTATCTATCTTTGATGCCTTGTCACACCTTCCTTATGCATTCTCTTTGTTCTTTTCGGGAAGAAAAACCTCACGATCTGAATTTCGACATTTGCCACTTTCTCGGATATGTACAACGGGAGTAAATTATTCATGTTCACGTGCACTATAAAGAAAGCAGGTCTGGCGACATTATTCCCCCAGCTGCTTTTGTTATCAACAAAAAAGAGGAAAGGGCAAGAAAAGGTAACTTCATTAATGACACATAATGTTTCATGGTGTCCTTAGAACCACAAGTATCCCAAGCGTAACTTGTTTCTGTTTAATATGAGCCACACTGGTCCCCACCTGCTCCGGGTGGGGTAGATGAAGGGCATTTCTCTACATGAGCTTAGGGACCCATTAAACAGGGGTTTTATATGTTACCACAATGGAGTGCAGATGGAGAACACCAGACAGTCCAGCGAATGCCTTCAAGTCAATGCAATGAGCCGTTTTGTTTGTTAATGTGAGTAGTAATGTAATACAAGACTTATTGGCACATCAAAAATGCAATCAGAAAAATAAGACACACGTGTTTTAAGAGTTAGCGGTTAATCTGCCCTAATAAAGTCTGCTTGCCATTCAGGAAAAATAATATGGTGGTTTCTTTTGTCGTGTGACTGTTTTAAAAGGGTTAAATAGTTCAAGTGCAAGTCTTTTATTGTCATATGTACAGTATCACTTACAGTCATACTGGATAATGAAATGTTTGGGAGACAAATACAACTGTGAAAGGAGTATAAAAGAAAGAAAAAGAGGCAAGAAAGACAAACAAAAAGGGAAATGGAGCCAGGGGAAATGGCAGCACTTGATGAATGGACGTCTGCGGAGGAACCCCGTCCCCTTCACAGAGACCGCCTGACCTCTCTCGGCTACGTATCCGCTGCACTTTTGATGGCAGGAGTTGTATTTCACATCATTTTTATCTGTGAAATCCAAAGGGAGACATGTGCTCCGTGAAATAAAAAGGGTAACATTTTCTTAACTTCTTTCTTACTTAACGCTTGAAGTCATGTTTGGGGTCAATTGAACGGTTCCTGGTGATTTGGTTTCAGTGCTGCCAGACATTTGTTTTTCTGGCATTACATCTGACACAGCTGAACAAATGGCACACACACAACCACTCAAGTATATCAACACTGGTACGGTTGGATCTACTGACTGACTTGCTGAGTTGTTGCATTTCACACCGAAGCCAACACAACACATTTTCACCATAGCAAATTTTCAAAATATTTGTTAATGCCTCGTGTTGACAAGAAAAGAGGATATCTAAAAATAAGTCTAAATAAATGTCTCCAGAAGAATCGCACATTTTTTCAAAACACTGACTTTGATTCAGCGGCTCCAGGCGACCTTCCAAGATAAGTTTTATGGATATTGTTCATTTTGCACGTTTCAGCCTCCCCATAGATTCTATAATTGCTGACCACCAGCTTACAATTCCCAAAGTGTTCAGTTATTTTGCTGTACAGTATTGAAAAAATATCTACTCCAGCTCTCCAGTCAAAACAGTTTTAAATCAAGTTTTTCAGTCTGACATCAGAATATTTTTGGATAGAAAAAAGTACCAGGAAAGTACAATTTTCAAAAGCACATCCTTATTGAGTCATTAGATAGCTAGTCTGGAAGAAAGCCATGTGCACCCAAGTTAAAAAAGTATGCACACTGCGGTAGTCTCCATAAGATGCCTGTGTATCTCTTTCACGACACCCCAGAGTTACGAGCGTGACAGCGATGACCAGGCTGGCATCCATCGCTCTCCGCAGGGTGGCGAGGATCTGGCTGTACTGTATGTTGAATCCCCGTTTACTCCTGCCTCGGGTTTCAGCCATTGGGACATTTAACATTCATTTAACATTCCAGTCACACCATCAGAACGCACCGTGAGCTCAGCAGGCCGACCCGTATGAAAAACAACCTCCCTCTGAACCCCACCCAGCCGACATGACCGGGTACAACGTGGGCCTGTCCCGGTTCTCACATACAGCAGAACTACGACCGCAAGACCAGATCTGGTGCAGTGTGTCTCGAATATGGAGTAACGCTTTCCTGAATTTCACTGTCAACATGCGCATTCTTTTTTTTCAAACACCTTCATTTGTATTAGCGGTTCTGTAATGCCCTCATTCTCTACTGAATGTCATTGGGAGCGGTTCCCTTGGCTTCAGGCCATCCACGTCTGGAGTTCAACCCCCGGCACCCGAACACTCTGACAGCTCTGGTCTGAACCAGAAGGGCCTTTCGTAGGGGTTCGCGCAATGACGCGATCCCTTTCCGAATTATCCTGGGAAAGAAATGGAAGGTGCTGGCTGGATGGACCACGGCAATACTCTGATCATCACTCCACCTGGTCCACATAACTGAATGGGCAGGCTGCTGAAGTATCTTGCCCTACTTGGCTGGACGTGTCTGTGATCAAATGAATGGCTCGGCCCCTCGGTGCTTGTTCATTATCTGGACACTGGGCCCACTTTACACTGTGGGAGGCTCTTAAGTTCAGATAAGACTGGAATGTGTATGGTGTTACTTTAAGTTGTTATTTCTGATGATGTTTTATTATTATGGAGAGAAAACAAAGATCATTTGGCAGTTTTCGAGATAAACGCCCCTTTCAAAAATCATTCCCAAGTGTATGAAATTAACTGTATCATCTTGTTTTTCTTAAGCCCTTGGCAGCAGTCGCAGTGGGCCTGACTTGTTTTGTTGCACATGTAAGAAATAGGTTTGGGTATTTTCTGCAGATGTTGCTTCACCCTGGCACTGCTTCAGAGATTTCCAAGAGAGACCTTTCTCTGTGATCTTCTTGCAGTGTGTACAGTAAATGTATAGATTCATTCGGTTTGGGAAGATTGCACACATTGCATTTTTGGAGCAGCAATTACAGTATGTGGCTTCCAAATTCATGTTTATTGTCCAGCTGCTGACGAGCACAACTGTCTGGAGAGAAGTTTGGCTGGATTCATTATCTGTTGAGAAGGCTGAGCGCCTGGCAGCAATATGACTATGAGTTTCATATAATAATGACATTGAGCAACATGTATGTTACCAACAGTTAGGTAATAGTATTACAGACTATTTTGTACCTATTTTTCCACATCTTTCATTGGCTCATCTTTCATAGTGTCATAATATTACTGTGTGTCTTTGGCAATTAAGTGGAAATATGTCCGATACTCCCTGAACTCCCTTTCTCTATAGACCTCCAACTGGAGAAAAGAATGTTCACATTGGGGAAAACACAGACGAAGAGCAAATCTACAAAATAGCAGGGGATGCAATTTATTCTGTATTAGATTACATATTGGACATGTACTGTATATTTACATTATGGTACACCATGGCCAATCTTTCCTTAAATATAGCTGGACATGTGCAAGCTTCTTGAGGAGGGAATTGATGAAATAAGAGCCACATATTTTTCATCTTTCCTGGTAGGAAGCCTAGGAAAACTGTTTTTAAATCATGTAGCCATAACTAAATTGTTGCCAAAATCATTTATCAGTTTCAAACATATACATTTGATGAAATGTTTTTATATTTATATTGTTTATATTGTTCTATGTGTTTTTATATTGTTTTGTTTTTTTGATGTACGATGTTTGTAGGGCACCATTGAAAATGAGACCTTGGTCTCAATGGGCTCCTCTGGTTTAATAAAGGTTACATAAACTCATTAAATCTCACAAACGTCAGCTGAGACTGAGAACGATCTTGAGTATTATTCAGTCACAGTGAGATGAGTCTTACTTGTTTATTGGCAATATTCTGATCCCGAAATGCACTTAAAAGTCATGAGGAATCTTATGTATGTGTATGTATTCAGTATTCTCTACAAACCCCCTTATGATGAATTACAGATTTGGTCTTGAGAAAATGTTGGAAAATGTTACCTGAATGTTACCTTTAGTCTGAAGCTATAGCCAAGAAACCAACACACACCTATTGCTGTTGACTAATGCTAAGGTAAGACCCTGTTGTCTCATTTAAAGTCTTCTGTTGCTTTAATGCTCAAATAGGCTCCGCATCGCATGCAACAGCCCAAGGGCAAAAAGTGATGGGGGTGTGTGGACACAACTTTGGTGTGGGCCATCTGTGTGCTATTTAGACCAGTCCCAACAGCCATGGCTGCTTAATTCAAAAACTGTCAGGGAGTGTCATTAGGTGCAACCATTTAAAAGCTTCAGATTTCATTAGCCACAGGAAGGGCCACATTACCCTCAGGATTAATGTCAGGTTTCGCGGTTCACTGCTACAGCAGTGGACTGCATTAATCTGACTAGGGCTGACCCTCTTGTTTAAATACACCCTAACTCATTAAACATTATGTAGGCCAAGAGAAACCCTTAAATAGCCCATGAATTATGGACATTTTGTACAAGCAACATTCTTACTACACCTAAAAAATCTAAAAAGATCACCCACTACTTCCTCTACGTGCTAAGATTGGAGTTATCTGTCATTCCACAACCAAATGTTTGGTTTATGCTCCATATAGAAGCTTTGTTTTCACTGTTGCATCATGGCCGTTTCATAAATTGTCTTGATAATGTAGGGTGTGTTGTGTGTGCTGTAGTGGTGACGCCATACAGGCCAGCCTGGTCTTGTCACGAAGCCTGAGCTGTGGCTTCGCTATCTAGAGGAAGACATGGAGAGCTGAGTCACAGCCTAGCGAGAGGCCTAGAGAGCGATAACTCAATAAGGATGAGCTAAGTCATCACTCTTCCTGTTTTAATTAGGAAGCACGGCCCTTCAGCAGCCAATCAGCGGCCATCAGCTTCCTTCCCAGCAATGATTACAGACAAGGAGTTGTGTTCATTCACTGGGATCCCTCAGTGGTGAAAATGCCTTGGATTTGGGGAGCAGAGTTGCATTGTTTTGCAGGGTGTTTCAGTATCATATCATATCACACATCTCTCTCTGCAATTTTGCTACATCATGTTGACATCTTTCCAAGGCCAGCGGCTGTGAATGTAATATATTCTGTCCTCCTGGGGGTGGCGGCACTGTTTGTTGGGGGGGTCACAGAGCCTCTGTGTTTCATCACTCAGCCATTCATCACAATGTCACCATGTAAGGGCTCCTAGCTTGCATTACCAGGTGTGAGAGGGGCCTGGATTTTTTGGGCTCTTAATCAGGAAACGGTCGCAACCCGCCATGATTCATGGTGTGGTCTGGTTGTCATGATATATACGTTGAGCTCCAGAAGCAGCGTCTTAAGGTCGAAATGTATACTCCCACTCCTGAGAGCCGTACCTGCACCGATGGGATCTGTTTCCTTTTCAGAGTGGACGCCTGATCTAACTTTCCAGAGTTTTGACAAATCTCTCGAGGCAGAACAATATAAATGTTTGAAAAGCAGTTTGAGCAGAATTCCCTTTCATCTTTTTTTCTTGACATGAAACCTGTGGACTGTTTTCTGTGTCAGCCGAAGGGGGTTAGACCTTGGTGGAGGAACAGCAGTACTGTACCGCTGACTTGGCAGGGAATCCATTTTTGCAATTAACACTTTTTTATGCTCGCACTTTGGTGCCCAGTGGGCTCTGAAGTAAGCACATAATCCTTGAAGGGGGAGGGGCTATCACTGTTTCATGCCCTTTATTACTCAAGTGCAGATCAGTCAATATCTCTGTCACAGCACAGAATGTCAGACAGATAGGTTGATGGGTCCAAGATGGGTCTTAAATACTCAGTGTCATCGATGGACTATTGGCAGGATATTTAGCTGATTTATTCTCTCATATTTGATGTATTTGGTGCATATTATAAGGTTACATTTTCTGCCATCAACAACCTCATATGAAACACAAAGCAATATCATGTCTCCATGCATAGCTATTCGATATTTACCTAGTAGATCTGCTCCTAAAATCCTTTTTAGTTAAAAATTCCATCTGTGCAAACTTTGCACAGTTCATTTTACTCATAGTAATAGCTTCCTCGTTCCTTTTGGGCAATAACTTGCTTAACTTGTAGCAGGTTCCCAGACAAGCAGCATTGGAATTAAACTGAGCAGCAGAGATAATATGTATTTTCTGTTGGAAATGAATGTGCTCAATCATTTTATGCATTGCCTGTTAATTGCTGATCTGTTTCAAAATGTGTGAATTGGAAGGACCTTGACCCACTTTAAACAACAAAGCCACACAATAGGAAATCACCAATAGATAATGAAAGATAGATGTGTGCTGAAGGAAATGAGACACAAAGTATTGTCTTTTTACTGCTTCATGATTCCTGAGATGTATAATGGTGTCTACCAGTACCTATTTCAAGACATTGCCAACAAGTAGTATCCTGTTCACTACAGTGGAAAAACTCTAATGATGACTATACTTAACCGTGAAGAGCTTATTGAGTTTTCGCTAGGAAGCCTCCCCTGTGCATAATTGGGAGCTCTGTTGTGGGCAGCCACTGAAAGGAC
>CABFOP010084963.1:0-17783 GCA_900683385.1 Anoplogaster cornuta | reverse complement strand
TGACTTGGCCCACAGTTCAACTCAACAGTGTGCAACGCCAGTATTGTCTTTTTACTGTCTCATGATTCCTGAGATGTATAATGGTGTCTACCAGTACCTATTTCAAGACATTGCCAACAAGTAGTATCCTGTTCACTACAGTGGAAAAACTCTAATGATGACTATACTTAACCGTGAAGAGCTTATTGAGTTTTCGCTAGGAAGCCTCCCCTGTGCATCATTGGGAGCTCTGCTGTAGGCAGCCACTGCAGAGACTCCAATTACTGACCAAGTCCCACTTGACTGGCTTCTAACTGTGACCAGCAAATTAAAAAAGAGACAGGGAGGCAAACCACTTAAAAGGCCAACCAAAAGTTTGGTTGCAGTGCTATATAGGCCTACAGGAAACCAAAGAAGACAAACCTCAAAGCTGAGTTCAACAAGTGCAAGAGGGGAAGATAGAGGCTGTGAAGAGGCTTTGTTCATGAGTTGGACGCGCTCCAACCGCCTGCTGCTCCATAGGATATTCTTCGATAATCCACTGAGTGGCTGATTTATGGCTGGCATTAAAGTGTTGACTAAACTTCCTGAAACTTAGTCTTTCACTATAACCAAACCACATGGCGCGGGTAAAAATAACATCCAACAAAAAAGGGATGTTATTGTGAGGATGGAGGATTGAGGAGTGTGTTAGCATGTTGGGTAACATGGCTGAGGGATTTGGGATTTCATCCAGAGTGCAGTGCTACCGGCAGTTCTGGTTAGAAGTAACAATGGCAGCAGGTCAGTGCAAGAATGCAGTCATAGACTACGTGCAGCTGAGTGCATGGTGTGGTGCTGGGCCAACAGTGACGGGTCTTTTGAGATAAGCCTTCCCGTCTTCGAAACACTTTGTATGAATGAACATGGAGGAGGTGGTGAAGCATTTGACCACAGCTGTGATAAAAACGGGGTCAAATTATGATTCAGCCCCTGCAAACAAAACCAATTATCTCAGGCGTCCGCGGGCCAAGAGCAGCTGCTTTTGCGTCATCTTTTTTGTGTGTGTCATCGAACACTTTCAAGGGGATCCCAGGCACTTTCAGCCCATAAGTTATTTCTGTTCCTCTGCTGTTTTGACGTGATATCGTGTTTCCCAAGACAGGAGCTTGTACTCCAGGGGGCGACGGGGGCAGGGGGGAGAGAGTACATGTGCCACGTATGACATTGAAGCGAGATTACACTGTTCCCTCCAAGCAGGCAGACATTAAACAAGTGGGAGATCAGGGAAGCAGAAAGGCAGATGAGAGGTCGCTGTGCGTGTGTACACTTCCACATGGGGCTTAAAAGGACAGCTGGTTCACTCATCACTATTTTGCTGTTTCCTTGGCTTCCCAGATCCCCAGGGGCAGAATAACTGATGTGCACATTGGTGAAATAATGGACAATACCATATTCTAACCTAACGCAAGGTGTTGTCTATTTCTGTATCATGAAGTCTGAATTACTGTCGTAGCAACATGGCATTAGCCTGAAATAACAAGATGTCATGTATTGAATTGTGGAGCCGTTGAGGTCAGCTGGATTTGACCATGTTTTCTGCTGGTCTGCTGCCACAGTTATTGCAATCATGCCGTGCGAGAAAGAATATATTATGTGCAACTCATTTCACATTAAGACTCTAAACAGGCAAATGCCATAATGAGACACCCGTGTAGATCAAGCCAGTGCTGTATTGCTGAATTGTATTTTGCATCCGCTTGATGAAATAGCATGTTAACACCATCATTTGTGGTTTGTCTATCACAAATCAATGTAGTACTGTAAGCCAAGGTTTCAAAGGTTCCAGATGCTACACTGAGATTTCAGCGTTTATTTTCATTATTGGCATACACAACTGATTAGTTAAATACACAGCACTTAGCCTAATGTCATCTCAACAAGCCTGAGCTATTTGTGGGAAGCATGACATACTTTCTCTTGTTCACACTAGATTCTCGGTACCTTATCTTCGCTTGGTCCACATCCACATTCTGCACAATGCGAGGCACTATAGTTTTTCCACTCCCACATGATTTGGTGACACTTTGATTAATCTCCGGTCATCTTGCAGTATATGCTAGCTCTCCTTAAAAGGTTCGGGCTAATGTTTACCTTTTCTGTAGCGGGGAAAGTCGACGATTTTCATAGTTTTCATAGGAATGGTAACCTGCGAGAGAGTAGAGAGTAGCTTTATGGATGTTTTGCTTTTATAGGGTGAAGGGGAATAGTACATTTTAATATTTTTTACCGTGCATCTGCAGCTTGTGAATGAAATGTAGAGAAAGAAGGTAGGTACACACCGAGAATAGAGGCATGTATTTCATCTCTCCATACAGAGCATCCCGTTTTTTGTGACAAGTTCAAGATGCTGATTTGAAGAGACACCGCCAAGTATAGTCAGGTGAGCTTGACTGACTTGTTGAGGTTGCCACTCTTGTCTGTTTTCAGTGCACTTCTCCCCCGTTAACGAAAACATCCTATGGCTTCTCACGCATGGCTAACTCAGCGCCATCACAACAACTCTGTCTCTGTGGGCCTGCCGAGTGTGTGCGTGTGTGTTTGTGTGCGTGTGTGTGGCAGGCATAGGAGTGATGGACTAGAAGTGACATGCGACCCCTGAGATGGCCAAGGATTAATGGCCTCCAATAGGCAAGCTCCTAGAAGGATGTGGAGGGGTAATGGGGGCTTCCACCAGTTACAATAGATCCATCCATCCATCTGCCCTTCCGGGTTCACGGTCCTCCAGCTGTAGCTCAGCTTCCAGATGTGGAGCCACCTGTGGAAAAAAAAAACAGGCTGCTGGTTTCCTGCCAGAGAAGCAGAGGGAGGATTCTGAACCAGTACGACCCAATGGCAGGTACAAGGAACTGGATATTGGAGTCAAGGGCACCCTTGGTGGCGTTAGCGGTGATGGTTTTCAGGCAAGGAAAGCCTCAACAGTGACGTGACGCTTTGCATGGAAGCAGGGAAAGCTAAGTCAGGGCCAGGAAAGCTGAGACACGGAGAAAAGTCCCTGGGGATTTGCAAAATACGCAAGGCTGAAACGGTTCAAACGCCAACCGAGAAGTGAATGAGGCAGATATGAATATTAGTCATCTGCTTTAGAAGAATGACACATTGGTTAAGCTCCTTTTTCCTTTCTATTTCAGTTGTGTAAGACCAACATATTGACTTGATTAGGTCATCTTTGGAAGCAAAACATTGAAAGAAACTTCACAGTGTGAGTCATTGTGTCCGGTATGTGTATAAGTATTCGTCTCTCAAGAGCATACAGTAGTTGCTATCTTTTGGGTGACAATAATAACCCTGCAAGTCTATAAGATAAGGCTTTGCTGCCTTCCTAACGAGGGCGAGACGCCGTCACTTTCTTCTGAGAGATGAGTGCTGGATGCCTGCTGCCTCTGTGGCCTCAGATAGGCGTCACACAGAGGAGGTAGATGAGAGGGCTGCCATAGGACATCAAGAGGCCAGGAGGCAAGCCACCCGCTGTCACCATCTCCCCCTCTCAAAACCACCCCTCTGAACCAGCATGAACACACGAGGTCAAACAGACAGGGCTGCACTTCATGTGCCAATCCATTAGATTTTCAGATACCCGGCTTTTCACTGAGATCAAATCACTTGCTGCCAACCAGATTAGAAGTAGGGGGGCTAGCAGGCTTATATTAAAATGGCCCCATGCTGCTGACAAGTCTTTGAACAGGGGGGGAGCTACACGTTCATGAGAGAATGTTCCCAAAACCCGCTCTGAAACGGAGCAAGGAAATCTGACAGAGAAACTGTCCTTGTGCCTTACGTAGAAGTCTGTGTTCTTTCTGCATGTCATGCGATTGGTGTAAGCAGTCAGGGCCCGTCTAAGGTAATTGTATCACTGTATGCACTCAGTTGTAAAGTTTGCAGACTCAAGTCGCGTGCCATACACAGGGAAGCAGTGGTGGAAAGTAACAAAGTACATTTACTCAAGTACTGTAATTAAGTAAAATTTTAAGGTACTTGTACTTTACTTGAGTATTTCTATTTTTGGTAAATATTTGTGGGGGTGAGTACAGCATTTGGAAATCAGAAGAATGACACTATTGAGAGTATCTGGTAACGTTTGGATATTATACTAAAATCCATATCCTTAGGTGACACTACTGCAGAAACAAGTACTGTACTTATTTGATAGGAAACTTAGATTAAAGGTAGGGTATGCGATTTTGTGAGTGTTTTGGTTTAGTTTTTGTTTACCTCAAGAATGAAGAATGGCGTATTACAACACTGTACATTGCCGAAATGTGGACTGGTGTGGGAAATGTGGTGTCCAGAAGACAATTTCAATGAATATAACTGAAAATGCATCTCAAAACATTGCATATCCTACCTTTAACTCTGAAACTCAGGTTTATATTCCAAATCTTGGCTGTGAGTTCATGTAAGGGGGCTTATTTACTTTTTAAATCAGTATTAGTACATTATGTTACCTTTGTAATCTTTTTCTAATCTAAGCTATTTCAGTATTGCCAATTGGTCTTAATCCCAGGACCCATTGATCCCTCTTAACTAGTTAATTGTCTTAGTGTTTAAATCTGGTCACGGAATAACAAGACCCTTCCCGTTCAATCTGCTGAAGGGTTCACATGGGGATTGGCTCAGTGATCTATCCGTCCTGTTGCCCTAAACTCCCAACAATGCCCAGTTGACCAGGCCGTGCCACTTAAATCACCAAGTGCAAACCAACTCATTGTAAAAAGGAAGCGTATGTTTGGCTAATGAGGCTCAGCTGTCCAGTCAGTTTCACTCATGTATATCTCCTAATCTGATGATGGCTCTGTGAGGATATGGGGGATTTCAGAGGCGATGCAGACAGACAGACAGATAGCAAAGTGCATGGCGGAGGCCTGGCCCAGGATGTGTTCGGGGTGGGTGACAGTGTTATTCCCTGCCATCTGTTTCCCAGGCGGCGGTCCAGCAGTGCTATATTGAAACTCACAGGCGTGAGGGTGTAGGTAGCAGCCCACCATGCCACACTATTGGCATTGCCGCCTGCATTTCATATCAATGCAGTACTGTGCTCCTCCCTCCCGTGCATTTTTGTAAGGGCAAAATGGATTCGGTGCAGGCTGCACACTGACATAATAAAGCTCTCTTACACTCAGACTGCCCATCTGTTTGTCTCTCTGGCCGTCTGTCTGTTTTTCAAGTCAGTGGCACCCTCTCAATTCAACAGAGGGGGAAAAAAAGACTTGGCACAGTTAACATTTTTCTCCACATTGTTGAGCTATAATGTTACACAATGCAGAAAGAGGAGATTATTGAATTAGAGCAAGTACAACTGTTTGTTTTGCCCCTGCTCTTTAGTTTAAAGCTATTGGTCTGTGTGAGTTTCCCAAGAACGGCCACTTCAGGTCCACTCAAAACCTCTTCCTCTTTTATGAAGATGAACAGGAAGGTAAGCGGCATCAGTGTTTAGTGACACAGCACATGCCATAAATGGCATATCATTTTCTGTTGTATGTTACCCAAACAGCAAAGGAATGTTATGAGAGCAATGGGGTCTCATCGCTCAGCCTTTTATGAGAAGACCTCACAAAGGCCCGAATCACTCTCCCTCTCTGTCTCCGCTGTCACCCTCAGGAAAAGTGAGCATGCCGTAAATCACCTTGGCAGCTCTGTGTTTTGAAGCGGCAGACTGCCCATAGCCAGTGTCATTTTATAGGTTGTTATTTGACTCCATGTTGCAGAGGAAATGGGTGCTGAAATCACGCTGCTTTCAAAGCCTGAAGAGGTGAATCAATGTAGGGATGAATGTAGAGACGTGCACAGAAAGCCACCAAAAGACGACCCAACGTTCACTGGGGAGCCTTAGTTCAACCTTTGTCCAGAAAGTGAACCTCATGGAATTCAGCTAATTCCTTTAGTATGGAAAGTGGAGGCTTTATGAGGATGTGAACCTGAACCTATGAGTGCTAACTTCCATTAACGTGTGTGCTCGTATACACAATGAATTACTTTGTGTGAGAGCTCAGGGGAGAGCTTTAGAAAGAAAATGATGGAGGGTTTTGGTTTGCACCATTCTCATAAAGATGTGGGCCTTCTTGGTGTCAGAGTGTAATGATAAAGAAACAGAAAATTATTACCAGATTTTGAATAATAGCATTTTCAACTCCAGGGACTTAAAATTGGTTTCCTCTATTTCTTTCACATGTGCCTATAAAGCTTTTTATTTGATTTTGTCGCAACATATTTAGACACGTTCAAGGCAACATTTACGAGTGTGTGCATGCTTGCGTGCATAAATCTGTGCAAATCCCAAAACAACTTGTTTTTAAGCTCCGGAGAGAGAGAGCGGGATTATTTCTCCCTGATGCCCTTTGTTTGAAGAAAATGTGTTGAGTGACAGCTGAGCTCCTGGACCCTACTCAGCCAGGGTTCAATGCGGATGCCTGGTTAATGAGGTCGACTACAGGGATTACAATCAGACAGGGAATATTAGTGTTCTCATGTGTCAGTCCAGACGGGAAAACCTCCCAGCGCTGCGGTATCAAAATGAGCTTTTCAGCTTCCGATTGGTTCATATTTACCATACAACAACACAGAGCCATGTCACAGCATCCCCAGGGTAGGTTAAAGATGCCTTAAGCCCATGACAGGTAATAGGGGAAGGAGTTATGGTGGGAAATCTCACCATGGGTCCATTTCCAAGGCCCCGATGGACACTGGGGGCACCCCCAAAAGTACAAATTATCTCATGTCAGCTTTTTGGCAATAAAATGTGCCTGTTTTAACCCCACTATAATCATTCAGCCAAACGGTGGACTTCAAGCTGAGACAGAGTCCTTGTTTTGCGCTGAAATGTATTAATGGGCATCAGAGTTGACCCGCTCCAACCTAGAGAGCGTTCACCTTTCCCTCCCTGGTCAGGCCATTTAAATAGGAAAACAGAGAAAGAGATGAGAGATGGAAAGAAAAACGTTTAAAAAAAAAAACTCACAAGAGCGATGTGACATATGGAAGCCATCACAGGCCCGGACTCCCATCTGCGTCGGCAGTCGCAGCCTGCTGGCACCTACTAGTCAGTGTGCAGGGTGGGAATAATCCAGGAGAAGAGGATCCATGGAATTGGGATAAGAGGAGTCAGAATCCCCCCGAGGACAAGATTTCAACTTTGGGGGGTAGGGTGGGACGGGCTCTTGGGAGGTTGTAGGGTGTAGGGTGTTATTGTGAGGCGCTAGAAGCTCGGTGGTGTTTACAGAAAACAGGTGCTCGGGAGCTGAGCGGGGTTCAGCTGGGTTTAGCAGGGCTCCGTTTCTCACGTTTCTGCCTGCGACAAGATGCCATTAAGAGCTCGAGGCTACCACTTCCTTGTTTCCCGTCTGCTTGTAACAAACTGTTAATATAAGCGACACATTCCACCCGCCTCGGAATTTAAACAGTTTGTAGACCGAGTTGAAAAAGACTGAAGAGCAAACCGCATTTCCTGCACTGCCGTTGCCAAGATGGATTTGATTTATTATTGTTTGATTTCTGTTTGGATTGCCAAGCTGAATTTATTGGCAAGCGTAGCAAACTGGAATAAAAGTAATTGGAAGGCATAATTGGAAAAGGAAATTAGCTTTCCATCTTAATTTACATGTTTGTATTGCTGAATTAGCCTAAAGGAATGGATTAAAATTGCGTTATTATACGCCTCAGAGTTGAACAAAAAGGTAATTTAGGAGTTTCCTGACCACATTCATTCAAGCTCCATACTCTGGTTTACAGCAGCTCTAATCAGGAACTTGAAAGATATATTCTCCCTCCGGTCATGTTCTATGGTTCTCCCGCTAAATAAATGGCAACACATGCAAACTATACCTTTTTAAGTTAGGACAAAACTTTATCACTTTTTACACGAGTGGACCAATTTAGGTGGCATATAATAAGTTTCATGAGGTGTGACACGTAGAATGTTTTCATAAATCCTGCCGACCCAAACATCTTCTACCTTCCTGGGCCTTACTAACTGGAACAGCCCAAGTTTTTTTGTCAGTGAAAAATTTATTGTGAAGCGGTAAATTTTTTATCACCCCATTTCAGGGAACCCCTGATGGTAGGCTGTGAGGCTGTACAGCATCAATCTGAGAGTGAATGTCCCCCAGCATTTTCATGCCCACACACACACACACACACACATGCACGCACACGCACACACACATACAATCTGTTGTTCCCTTGCAGGATTCAAAGAATTACAGAGATGAGTATCTTACGTACCGACAATCGCTGCAGACAGAGACCGCTGTGCTAAAAAGGGGCTTCGCTTTGCAGTGCAAACAAAGGAGCCCTATACTTTCAACCCCAAGTAAAAGAATGAATGCAACATGTGATCTTGTGTGACAGTGTGGTCACGTCCCTCGGGTCTCACACCCAGCCCAGGTCAGCGCTGCCCTGAGGGTAGAACGAGCCGGGCCCTTCAGATTTAACACCTCGCGGACACGAACAGCTGGGACTTATTAGTGAATGTACATACGCGGCCACGGAGATGCAAAAAAGTCTCGGCCTTGCTTTCCATACATAAAAGGACACATCAGGCAAAAGTCACAACCTTAAATCGAGTTTCTTTTCTTTTCTGTTTTTCTTTATACCTGCGTTTCATCAATCTCGCCGCAGCTCGTCCATCTTCAGCCGGTGTTATGGGGAAAGGGGGGAGTCTTTTCAAGCTTGACTAATGTGGTTCAGATAGCGTGCAGGACGATGATGGGGGAGCACCTTGATCCGGGCCATACCTTGTTTGTTGTGGCGGCACTACCTCCGCTGATTCTACCCTCCAACTTTTAACCCTCGGTGTCCCCCCTCGCCGGCGCTCTGCTTCAGTATTCAGTCAAATAGAAAGAACAGCTGTCTGACCCCTTTTCAGCCTGGGTACTATTATAACGGCATAGAGCGGCATTGGTCTCCAGGGGTCTGTATCTTCAGGACAGGGCGCACATCATGCATGAGTCTGTAACAGGATGTCAGGCCTCGTGACTGAGGCCGACGGCACTTGCCTCATCTCCCCGGGCCGCTCGCTTGTAATCAAGAGCTTCTCTTATCGTCAGGAAGTTTTTGTGTGGAAGGTATTTTTTGTTTTGCTTGTTGTCTTTCAAATGGGTTTATTTCCTCCGACACAAACAATCAGACCAACATCCTTTGGTTCGGGGAGGGGGAGCTCGCCAGTAGCCGTGTGCAGCTGGAGGTGACACAGCATGCCGTGGTACAGTAATGGAGTCATCCATCAACAGGCCCCATTAAAACACGTTGACAAGCCAGCTGAGGCCGCTCCAGTGGCCATGGTGACCAGTCGAAAGGTTGTTCTCAGACGGTAGACACAGAAATGGTCACTGTTCATGCATCACCACTGAAATGTACAGTAAGTCACTCTGTTCATTGGTCGGTGGGGTTTACTCCTCGCTGATATGATTGATCTATTTCCTAGTCCAAATGTCACTCTGTATGTCATTTCTCCATATGAGCAACAGCCCACTAAACATCTTTTGTTGCAAAGCAGCAGATGATCAGTTAAACAAGAAAAGGACTACAGTACACGTTTTTCACATCCGACAATAGGATGTTCTCTCTTAGCTGTGTATGTGTGTAGCTCATGTTTGACTGGAACATATGTTTTACAAAAACTAGTAGTGCAAATTTTCATGAGCATGGCAAATTTAAAACAAATGGCAAGGCATTATTTAAAATCTACATGAATCTAACGTGAATCCACGGAGAGTCGTTTCTCCCCGGAGAACGGAGAGTGAGTCGTGTGCTTTGTTTGTGGCCCTCAGCTGAATGTACAGGCGTGCAGACTTCCACTCTCACTGATCTAGACTGGAATGACCAAGAGATAGACCAGCCTTGCTTTCTGTTTGAAGCTCCATTGTGCAGCCCAAGCATTTGTTTGCACAGCACTGCTTGGTGTTGAAAGAAGTTAAAGGACTTGGTAAAGTGAAAACTGATCTCAACTTTCATTAAGAAGGCCTTGCCTATATTTGCTATTCACATTCATTTTTAGGCAACAGTGATTTTCATGAAAGTGTGTATTTAAATATATATATTACTGTGGACACTGGACATTGGTGGAGAAACTGAATGTTTTGTGTATGTGTTGCACGTGGGATTTTTCAAAATAAAATGTGACCCACAGCAGCCATTATTGGTGGTTGACTATTCATGAACTCATATATGGAGGTTATGAAGACAAGCGGGAAAGGTTGGCAGCATAGATAATGATATACAGTCAATCAGCATTGTGCCACAAGACAGTGTCTGTGTGGATTTCAGATTCTTTATTAATCAGGTAGTGATCAAAAAACCCATCGCACACAAAAGAAAAACATGAGTGAGCATGATTATTGAGCATGAGCATGATTATTGAGCACGCAGAAATCAAATGATTGTATTTTAAGAAACCAACTGTGTTGCAAGCAGAAATTGCTGTTTAAGAGCTTTATTGTTTGCTCCCGGTACTTTAAGCCCTCGGAGAACTCACTCAAGCTGAGATAGAGCAATTATGTGCAATTTCAGCTCTCAAGCCCATCTCCAGCAATCACCATGGCGATATTTAAAATGTGGTTAAAATCAGAAGGCAGGAAGTGGCAATATGTTCCTTTTTCTACTGACCACTCTCTTTGTTCTCCTGAACTTGAACCGATTTAAAAACAAACAAATCCTTCTCCAAGCCCATTTCGGTGATTTAAATAAAGACTTCTGCTTGACCATAATCAAAGAGAAACGGTTACAATCGGATGGCGCTAAATACTGTGGGTTTTCTGGCGGACATGCAGTTCTCTCCCTAAAGCCCCGTAGAGGAGTATTATTACAGCAGTTTGGTCTTATTTGTAAATGTAGGCCTCCTGAGATGGTTGAAAAAGTCCCAGTGTGTCCCATGTGTACGCTATCTTTGACCAGTGATCAGGATCCTATTCAGAGGACCGTATCTCCTCCATCTGTGGCATGTCGACAAGCATCCTCCTGCATTCCAGTCCTTTTGTTTGCAGAGCTAGGGGAAGGACATTAACAAGTCTTCCATTGACTTAACATCCTTGGAAAGTCCGCCTTGGCCTCACACCTGCTACCTACAGGCCGCTGGAATCCCTGCTTGATGACTGTTGAGGATGTGCGGCCTGGAAAATATGCGGGCTGCACAAGGCCCTCCATGCAGCGCAGCATGCGTCGAGGAAACGGTGAGGAATGTCAACCTGGACATCGCCTCCACATCCACCGAGACGGCCAAGAATTCAGCCATTGTTTCATGAAAACAGACTCTCCATCACTGATATTGAGCACCTGTAGACTTAATAAACTCTGATGCTACATTGTGTTGTTGTTTTTGTTTTGACTGAGACGTGGGGCGCCAGGTCAAAAGGAGTGTGATTAATTGTGGTTGTTTATTAACTCGATGAGAAATGCCTTGGTAACGATTGCTATGGTAGTGTACAGGTAGTGTTGTAGCAGATACAGCCTGGTGTTGTGTTTTGTGAAATAAGCAGTGTTAAAATACAAATAATGCACTCAGCATGAAAATAAATCTTATCTTAACCCAATATTTTATTTATTGTACCTTTATTTTACCAGGCAAGTCATTAAGAACAGATTCTTATTTAAAATGGCGGCCTGGCAAGCGACAAGAGTTTACTTGTTAAAAGCAAGTTTACTTGCCTTAACTTAACCATTCACGGGATGAACACTTGAAAATGGCGTGTGCAATTCCTGCTATTGTCATATAATCCTTTTGTGGTGCAACATGTAATCTGCGTTGCCCATTGTGACATCGTGTCGGACTGTGTTGAGGAGATAATGTTAGTAAGTCAAGTCAAGTCAAGTCAAGTCAAGGTTATTTATATAGCACATTTAAAACAGCCACGGTTGACCAAAGTGCTGAACATCAGAATCAGACTTTATTGTCATCATACGAAAGTACAACGAGATTAACAGCTTAGCCTTAAAGTGCAAGACCACATAAAATAAAACATTCACCAACAACATTCGACACACTCATCATACATACGTAAGGATGTATAAAAAGGGAGAGCCTAGAGCCGCTGCGAACATGCGCGCCGCCATCTTGCCAACAACCGTGGGCCTGCCCAAAACAGGCTTAAAATACAAAAAATACATTTCACCAATCTACCACCTAGCATTAATCTAAACTTGGCTAGCCCTGACGAAGGAAAATATAGAAGAAAGAGCAGGATAATAAAAGATAGACGGGTAAGATAGATGGGTACTTGAAGGGGATTTGGTGCATTTGGTTTAAAACCTCACCAGGTGGCTAGACATGCCAGAGGTTGAGGCTGGCAGCTTGATTGGCTATTGATGACCAGTCAATCACAATGACCAATCACCTATGCCTCAAACTGAGCAATATTGCACTCTGCCTTGGCACTGTTAGTATGTGCATGGGCATCGGTGATGACGAGTGCCAGATCATTCCCTCCTGTGTTTGACTTTGACGTTCAGTGGTACCGTTCCTGAGGTCTACATCACAGCTACTGTACTGTAGCCTATTTTATCTTAGCTATTAAAGCTGCTACACCTGATCATCATTGTTTCTGATCTGCTCCGTCCCGGTGGAACTACCCGAAAGAAAAAAGAATGACAGATCAAACACTGACTAGCATTCTGTTGAAGTAATGTGAAGTATCAAACGGAGGTCTTCTGTGATGCGCCGATAAAAGAGGGAGGCCATCGCCATAAATCTGTCAAAAGAGTTATTCACTGTGACAAATACATAGGACTCATTGCCTGTTTAAGTGCTGCCCCCAGTACCTAGTAGTAAAAGACAGATAGCAATAGGGTTTTAAGCGGCTGTAACAGCTCCTGAGGCACCTGGTTCTGTGTATCTGGAACTGGTTTACATTACTGGTCCAAATGGGCTCATAAGCCCCTCTTATGAACACTTTGACAGCTCTGTAAAGCTCAGGACTAGGCTAATGCCTGAAAATGCTGCCCTCGAATGGACTCGTGCTAATCCATGGACAGAAATCTGTCTCTTACCAAGTGTGTGAGTTGAACTTAGAGTTTGTCAGGTCATGGGTCATTCAGAATATAAACCTCTGTAAAGCCTCAGTTATCTTCCTAAGTCTAATCACCTCTTTTGCCAAATTTTTATCGCTTTCTGTGTGAACATATTTTTTCCTCTCTTTGAATTCATTAAGCACTGTCTGACCCCCCTGGACAAAACTGTGTTAAGCACTGCAGGCCATGGCCAAAGCTGCTGAAAAGTGAGCTGTACAATCAGGAAATTCTCCAGGATGGCTGCAGCACCTCAGTGGGAGTTTAGATTCCCCACTGAGACACTGTGTCCTGCCTTTCCCTTTCCTCCGTGGCCCCAAACGCACGAGGTCCCCAACAGCGCTGGCCTGCAATGACGGCCTGAAGGGCCTCAGAGGGGCTTCTGGTAGATTTATCAGTGTCATGCGTTTGTTTAGCCAAGGCGGCCGGCTTATTTTTGTTTCACTTTTAGAAACTTCAGGTTGAGATAATGAATCAACAGGCAGAACTGAGGTTATGTATCCACAGAGAGCCTCTCCTGACCTGATCTGGTTTGACCATTTGTTCCATTATGATTGTTGTTTTTTTAGTTTTTTTTAGTTTTACAAAGAATCACCTTCTAGATTGGCAGCTCAATCCTTTCCAGATGATTGAAACAGCTAATAGGTTTATCTGACAATAAACATTATACAAACCGCAGGATGATTAATATAGCAACTATGTTGAAACTATAGGGTTCTTATAGGGTTCAGTCATGTTTAATCAAAACTGCATACTCTTAAATACCTCGGGCCATCATGGACAATCATGGACAATCCCTCCCATCCCCTACATGACACTGTGGCAGAGCAGAGAAGCTCCTTTAGCAACAGACTAGTAAAACTACGAGCGCTATAGATCTTTTCTGCCTGCCGCAATAAAACTGTACAACTCCTCCTCCAGCTGGCTGGATCTGTGTGATCAGAGTCAGGCTGGGGGATCTTAAATCTGCTGGACTGTTCATACTAAATCACTGATTTGGTATTGTCACTTTATTTTACACTTTATATTTGACACTTTATTTTTGTAAGTTAGTCTTATTTATATTTGACACTTCTTTTGTATTTATTTTGTTTTGGTATCTTGCATTGGTCACTTTATTTTGTTGAGTGTTGTGTGCTGTGTTATGCGAGCTGCTGTTACACCTTAATTTCCCCTCTGGGATAAATAAAGTACCTACCTACTTTCCTACCTTCCTTCCTACCTTCCTTCCTTCCTACCTACCTACCTACCTACCTACCTACCTACCTACCTACCTACCTACCTACCTATACAGTACCACTGAAGTCTATACAACAATAGTTCAATGCACCATTTCCCCCACCAGTTTTCAGTTTAACCTCTGAAATATTGTTGATGCAGCATAATGGAAAAGGATAATGAGACACAGTGCAGTTCTCTATTCTGTTCATTTTCAATGATACAGTCAATGATATGCTTGGCTTGTCAGACTGTCAAAAGTTGAAAAAAAAACTTTTAAAAACATTTCTTCATTGTGACAGAGCCTGGAAATGGGGGCTGGCTTAAATGTTAGATAAGGGTATAGTGAAAGGTGAGGGTATTGCTCAAGAATAAAGGGTGCCACATGCTGAAATGAGCTATAAATAGCATTTGTCATCAGAGCTGTGAGAGGAAGGTGTCTGGACGGGTCGGAGCTAACAGGCAGCCCGTGGATGATATGCCGACTGAGGTCAGTGTGTGCGTGCCGACTGCAGTGCCTCCATTTTTCCATTGGTCACCATGGACACCCATAAAAGTCCTGTACATTGCGGAGTTGCATCAGCAGGCTCTCATCACCCAGGGTTTTGTTTTCTTCTCCTTCCAAGAGAGGTGTGAAATCAATGCCTTATTTGGGTTTTATTGCGTGTAAATCTTATCCTTCGCACAGATCTAAGTGATAAATTTCACGAGCTGAAAGCCTTTATTTTGACTGTAGCCTTTAATACTGTTTATCCCACGCAATGTCAGTGTCTTGATTGATGGTATTATATTTCATGCAAGACATTCATCACACCATTACTGTGTGATTTTCTCTCCTCATTTTCCTCTGAAATAAATAACAGAGCTTTTTTCTTTTACACCCATAATAACAAGCCAACCATCACTTAATTTATAGATTTGTTGTGTTTCCAAGGAGGGTAATAATGAGGTTTTGCAAGAGAGCAAGAACTGGTTATTTTTTTTCACTCCTCAAGTTCTTCCCCCTGCTTTCCATCCCAACTCTGCCATATCTGCATCCAAAAAACAGCTCATGGGCTTACAGCGCTCCTGTGACGACGGCCTCAGCTCTGTTTCACTTTGCCGGAGCAAAGCTTAACCCCCATCCGGTGCATATAATGGGCCAACTTGACTGGCCGCCTTGACATGCAGTCCTCCCTTTTGTAAGGGGTCAGAGCTGGCCAACAGTGGAGCAGTTTACAAGTGTCAGAATGAGGGAAGAATTTGCGGGCAGAAGGCAAAGGGCCTTTTTCTTCATCTGCTGTCTGTTCATAGTAGCTCAGAGGCCTTATTCTCACGGGTCAAGAGGTCAATTTAGGCACCATGCTAATCCCTTCACAAGCCTATTATGAGCTCCTGAATGTGCGGACATGAGCAGAGCAATACTTTGAGTCGTAAGTCGAACCAAAGCTCTCGATATGTCATCATTTCAGCAGCCATATGGGAAACTTGGAGTACACTGGATTTAGTTAGTCCATATGCTTTTATGCTCGTCATTTATTTATATGTATTAAAATCAATTTGTTACTCATTTAACCCGATAGCCGGGAAATGCTTTCAGTTATCTTCCGTTTTTTTCCTCCTTTGCTGCCCCCATGTTGAAGATCAATCACTTATCCAAGATTAGGGATTTGTGGAAAAAGAAGGGGGAGTTTAGAAATATCCGCTAATAATCAAACTGCACGATCCAGTGGGTGAGCTGAACTGAGCTGGGTGTGTTTGTGTAGTATCAGTTGGTTGTTCGCAAAGATTAGCGAGCAACACAACAGAATTCCTCCACACAGAGTAACATCCGACATAATTAAAACGGAGCAAATTCCAACGGCCAATTAATGATACCAATTATAGATAACTTTAAACAAACAAACTGACACAATGACAAATTCACTGACATATACATACACACACACACACAGGCAGGATGTCCAGTAGTGAGGAAACACTGTGAATCAATAGGAAATAACACAGCGGGAGCCGGAGTGTGTCCCCTGTCCCTGAAGGCAGCATGCACTTGGACCAGGTGCCTTCCTCCACTGTGTGTATTTTTCCTGTTTACTGAGTCGCTCGCCAGCTTGTTTGGATGTTTTCCTTTGGTCCCTAAAGTCAATATCTTCCTGTGGTCCAGCTCTCGCCTGACTTCACCGCTCCTTTCTGGCCACCGGACGTCATTAAAAAGGCTCAGAATATCGACCGGGGGGGAAGTCTGGTGGAGTCCAGTGTGCGGTGCATTGTTTTGGAACCGTGCTGGTTTTGGCTTTGGCTATTTCTGGAGCCGCAGATCGTCTCCTGCATATATCAACTGTATTCAACTGTAAGAAATTGTTATTTTTCACTTCACTGCTAAATAAAACAAGGTCACTTCCAAAGACTTCCTTTAAGCAGAAATTTCCTCTCTCTGGACTGACAACCTTCTCACCCAGGAACCAGGGAACCAACTGAAATAAATGTTATTAGTTACATTTCAGGCTTAATTTAAATGTTTAAAATGTTAAATTGAATACCATGCTGGGAATGGTTGGGAACGGATGGATGTTTTTCAGGTATATCTGCAGTGAAATGCTCTGCTATCCGACGCGAGGACGCTGAATCCTCTGTGGTGCAGCTAGACTCAATATCAGGGTCACTGATTGGTCCTTTATAGTGTGACCTTTGCTTTAACACGTTATCAGCCACACAATAGACTGCACATGCACACACAGACACACACACAAATACACACACACCTCTGTCTGTGTTTGCTTACACACTCCAAAGCTCCACTTTCATCCAGACCCAAGATAAACAGTTAATGACAGAGAAGGAATGGTTTAGAGAGTGTCCAGACTCCTAACATATCATATAATATCATCTCATTCATATCCTGTCCTTCATCGGCCCATCATCTATTGAAACTTGTCACACTACAGTAACACTCATCTACTGTACTGACAGCCGATACGTTCCTCCTCTCCACTGAAACAAGTTATAAGTTATTCCCTCAACGGTTTGGAATTTGCCACTCTGAGAATCAAGTGGAAGCGTACTTGAGTATTTCTATTTTAAGCTACTTCATACTTTCACTCCACTACATTTCAGAGGGAAATATTGTACTTTCTACTCCACTACATTTATCTGACAGCTTTAGTTACTAGTTACTTTTCAGATGAAGATTTGACACAATGGATAATCTACCAATCTTTTAAAATCCAACACATTGTTAAAGATGAAACCAGTGGTTTCCAACCTTTTGGTCTTTTGACGTCTTCCAAAAAGCAGTGTGTAGTCGAGGTCACATTTCAGATGTCTGAGTTGTTCACAGCTCCACCAAATAGTCCATAATTGAGGGACCAAACCACTACTTTTACTGACATACTTTAACTACATTTCCCTGATAATACTTATTTAAGTAGGATTTTTCATTTAGGACTTTTACTTGTAATGGAGTATTTTTACATTGCTGTATTGGTACTTTTACTTAAGTAAAGGATCTGAGTACTTCTTCCGCCACTGCAAGTCTCCCAGCTGAGTGTTACCGTAGAACGAGACTGTCACCCCAC
>CABFOP010084959.1:0-14177 GCA_900683385.1 Anoplogaster cornuta | reverse complement strand
CCCCCGGCTACTGAGAGATTTGTACACATCCACTTTACTGCAGTGCTTGGGGCTGCGGGGTTGGTTTCGCGTGCAGAATGACTTCGGCTGGAGTCGTACTAGGCTGAGGCGAGATAAGCTAAAGAAGATAGAAGGGCAGTGTTGCTGAGTGGGAGTTGGAATGAAACCTTTTTAAAAGAAACCTATTCGATTTATCAGGAAGAGTCCTTTCACTCCATCCTAAAAACTATTGGATCTGTGTTTTAGGATATTTTTAGTCCTTATACTTTAGGAAATATTAGGAGAATGTATGATTTCTCAGAGAAATTGTTTCTAACTCTGCTCTTTAGCTACTGTACTAGCGTTATACACACATATTCACTTCTTCTTCAAATATGTTAATAACCAGAACCCCAAAACAAAGCACTTCAAGAGTCACCACTTCAGACGAGCTTCTTAAAATCTTCAGTGCCGCCTATAAAACGCTGCAGATCTTCTATAAAATGCAGAATGTACTTGTGCATCCCAGTACAGTCTGGCCTTGAATGGTGTAAATGAATGTATTATCTTGCCTCCTGCTTACTTTTTTTTAGTTTTCTTATCTATACATGGACACGGGTGTTTGAACTCAAACCATTAAATCGTGCCATTTAATGTTAGATTGCTCTCGCCTTTTTCTCTCTCCGCACTTCCCCCGACTCCCCAGGCAGTATGCTTCTGATAGACTCTGAATCGGGTATTGCGGGGGCCTATTGGGAATCACCGTAACAGATACTGGTGAAGGTGCTATATTCAATCACAGAGCTACTTGTGCCCCACTTTCCTCTTTCATTTTCTCTGTCATCCTTTGCAGCCATGAAGTAATTTCTCGACGTCAAAGTATGTCCTCAGAAGGTGTATCAACATTTGGGCATATTTGAATAGCTCTTCTAGGTTCATTGTCTTGGTGAATGGGGACCACAGTGTAATACCAGAATAGAATACAAAATGCGACTCATTTTTCATTCTTTAATACCTAGGCAATTGTCTTCACAGATAGAAGCAGCAACCAGCCAATCATTCGAGTGATTATTATTGCAAAGAGGCCGATGAGCTTTAGTGTTATTGATGTCGGGGAGATGTCAGTGGACCTCTATTTCAGTCCAGTAAATACTCTTTGCACTGCTGCCCCTGGATTTTGAAGGGATTATGTGAGTTCGCTTTTCATCAGCAATGGGCCATATTCTCCCATTAGTTGTAATGGCACCGGTATGGATGTAGTCAGAATTGTGACGCTATACAGGGTGTCTCAAAATCTAGTTTATGTATGCGGGTCTGCATGCGCCTGTGTGGCCCTTTGTGTGTGTTCAGGGGTGTGTTTTATGGTGGTGATGAAGGAGAGCTAGCCCTTTGCAGACAACCTGCCCTATTTTATGGCCTCCTCCCCAGCTGCAGCGTGTGGGCAATAAACCTTTCTCCAGCAATCTCCAAACAGTGCACCAATCAATGGGAAATTATCTCAGCCAATCGATGGGCCGGCCTTTCTATTTCTCCCTCTGCTCCCGTGGCCACTGTCTTTCTATCTGTATCCCGTTCTCCTTGTCCCTATCGTTCTTTCTTTCAACCTCCTTCTCCATCGCTCCCTCTCTCCTCGACCCTTCTTTCTCATTTTTGCTGTCTCCCTGTTTTTTCCAGCCACCCCGCCCCCCACCTACTCTGAAATGCAACAGCTCAGCAGCTCCAGAGCCATTAACAGAAGTCGCTTTCACACATGGAATATGTAACATTGCCGGATTACCTTCCCTGGCGAACGCAGTGGGTCTGACTTGTTCATGCAACCAGTGACTGCTCCCCCAGACAGGCTGTTAAAGTTGAAAATAGGACCCACTTACGTATGTTGTTGCAGCTTTTGTTGTGGTGGTGATGTATTTTTTAGAAAAATTGCTTTAAGGTAAAACATTTCACTTTGTCCCCTGTGCATTTAGGAGGCCAGTCTTTTTTTTATTTTTATTATCCGCATCTTTAACTGTCCTTGATGTTGAAAAATATGTCCTTATGCTCAGCTCGTTAGGGACGTCTTTTTTTGGAAACTAATACAACAGGCAAATGCTCGATTTATGCGTGTAATGATGATGAGTTTGTTCTCATATGTTCCGATACGCAGCACAATATTTCACAGAAATGGCATTATGTCTCGCCGTGGAAAATTGCCAGAGCTAATTTTCCAGGGTTTTAGCTCCAGCTCTCTTTCACACGACACCCAAATGGATAGCAAGCAAGAGTGAACTAAACTAGTTAGAGCAAGCATTAGCACGCTTCCCAGAAACAGTCTGCTTACGCGGGCACAACACAACTCTGACTTAGGCTCTCTGGAACTGCCATGTCTCTATGTTATGGCATAGTTATTAAATATCATTTATTTCCCCCTAAAATACACAGTGGAGTAGCACTGCTCTTAGTGCTCTTAGAGCTTCTCTGGTGATTGAAAAAATAAAATAAAATAACTGAAAATGTATTTCTGTTCTAGAGGATTTATCATTAAAGTAATCTCTTGGATAACCATTTTGGCAGCAGTCACCCAAAAACATTCCAGAGGTGCTTCCCAACCCATCTGGAATTTGCTCCAAGCATAACAGACACACTGACAGCCTTTCAGACAGACTTGGAAATGGTGAGCAAACAGCACTTCCTTAACACCTTGTTTACGCTGCTACTACCCACAGAGTTCAGCCATAATGTGACAACATGAAAAGAAAGCACAAGTGACAACCGCCACCCCTGCCTGTCACACTTATATCATTTTTCCATACCTCAGGCAAGTGGAAAACAGCTAGCTAATGCCATGGTTTGACAAGCGGGAGGCTTGTGTTGGGGCTCGGAGACACTAGATTATTATGCGCCAAGCAGTTAAGGATGGGGTCAACGCAGATTATCTGACCCGGCATAACCCAAACAACAAAGGAACTGACTGTAGTGTGTGAATAAGCTCTGTTAGAAAGCTAAGAGGCCTTTTTAGACAGAGATTGTGCTATATTGGTGCAACAACGAGGCGCGATCATAGCGCGATTACCTTTTTATAGAGACTAAACATAGCTGGTAATAACGACACCTCCGTGTGACGTTCACAGCATGTCGGCTTTCTAGAATCAGAGGCGCAAAGTAGCATCTAATGGTGCATTTGAGGGTATTCGGAAATAGAGGCTGACGTCTTTTCAGTCAAGGGGAGCGGAGGGGACGCGAATCATATAATGACAATAAGTCAGTTTGTATGTGTGAATATTCAGTTCTAACATGAATAAAGTAGATTTTCTTTATTTTTAACATGCTAGTCGTTCTGTTCTGTTGCTAAGAGTCGAGAGATGTTAAAACTCTGTACGCTGTTTGGAAGACGTGTAACGTTACACCACTGACTCTCGGAGACACACTTGTGCTGGTATATAGCGGCGAAAAGCAGCCGCCGAAATTCACCTCTTTTGCAAAACGTAAAGATGTTTCAGTGGCGTTGTAGAAAATAAAGATCTGTTAGGAAGAAATGGCGTATTTCCTGACAGATTGATCCTCTGATCCACGTCTCCTCCTGTCGTCTACTTCCTTATCTAATTTAATGTTGAACCATTTCTTTTTTCTTTTTCACCTCAGCAACGGTGCGTTTCTGAAACAGCATTAAACAGCGTTAATTTCCTAATATATCATGATTTACTTTTATCAGTTCTTGTGACTCCTTTTGATCAAATCTAAAAAAAACTTGTATGTATTGAATTGTGTTTACTGTTCAGGTGTGCGTCTCGATATTGCTGTGACGTACTGCTCAGACCAGTTGGATCTGCTGAGTTTCCAACTTGAATGACTGTTCTATTGCACTTTTGTGTTGGATTTTTTTTCCGAGTTCAGAGAACGATCTAATGCACCGTCCCGCAATGGTGGGATATCCCTTTTAGACAGATGTCGTCTCAGCTCTGTGACCCTCCGGTTGCGGCATATTGGTGGGACTGTCTTGACCCCACCATACCGGGATGGTACCTTTTAGACACAACAGTGAGGCGGGATAAAGGAGTGAATGTCGTAGCTTTCAAGGGAAGTGTAAAAGGGCCTAGGGAGCGGAGGTGAGGAAGGAGGCGTTACAGTATGAGGGCTTTGAGGGTATTTACATGAGCATAGCTACAAGCATTTGAATCAATAGCAAATAGCAACTCGACTGTTTCCTACGTTCTAAAAATTCTCATCTGCGGTCCACGTAAATTAGTGAGCAGTGAAGTTGCAATTCTTTTCAACAATAGAGATTACTGCATTGTGACTTGCACATCGTAGGCCAGTGTGCTTATCATCCAGTGCATGCAGGTGCTGTTACTTGGTTCAGCTTCAGAATCCGAACGGACAAAACACAATTTTAATGTTTGCAGGCTGAGCAACGTGCAGAAATGTATTTTTACACGTTAAAGTCAGTGTGATGTAGTGTGATGGCGTACGCTCCCGAAGGATTGCAGAGGGTTATTAGTTAGTCATACATTTCTGATATGCAATATGATTTTACTGATGGCACATTCCACATTATTTTCTATTTTAAAAGTAATTATTTTCACCTTACTTTTATCTCAATAACTTTCAGTTTCCCCCGCCAGTTCTATCCATTCCATTCGTTGACTTCTAGCCCAGAATATTTCAGCGCTAGTCGTTTGTTATCCAAAAACATGTTCTATGTGTGCTTTTTTATATATATATATATATATGTAGGACCAGTTTGAGATGTCTCAGTGTTCCAAAGGCTGTAGTCTAATCTCTCCTCGCAGTGGAATAAACAGCCTCTTTGGCCTTTTACCTCATCGTCTCTCTCTGTCTCTGTCTGTCTCTCTCGGTGTCTCTCGTTCTCCCCCCGTCTGCTGGGCCGCCTCTAATCAGCAGCCTTGAGCTCTCAGAAAAGGTCACTCTGTCCCTTTGATGGTGTTTTGATTCATCCCTTCCTCCCTCTCTCTCCCCTCCCCTTCCCTTCCCTTTCGCCCCCTTTTCTCTCGCAGGGAAACTGGAGAGTCAGTACCACCAGGGTGCCAAGAAGGGGCTGGTCCCATCAGCTGCAGAATGACGTCAGAGAAGGAGCGCAGGAGGAAAAACAAAGATTGCGTGTGACCGGCCACGGCTCACGAAGACACGGGAACTGATCTCGTCTGAAATAATAATAATAATAATAATGGGCACTTTCTCCATTGGGTCATCCAGACATTATTTTATCAGGAGTTACGGCTAACAACATGGACAAAACAGTCATTTAGCAGAATGTCTACCTTTGTGCCAGTTGAATTTTCTGCAAAAATAAAAACATCTTGCTTCATTTCGTGGTTCTGATTTAGATTCACAAGTTGTGTCTTTCATATGCCATCTGTTTTAATTAACCTCTCAGCTTTAACGCGACAGCAGAGGACAGAGTGTTTGAGCTGCATTGTTACTCAAGCATCTATTGACCACAAGAGCAATGGCATCCCTCTCCTGTCCTCTTTATTTAAGCTACTATAGTTGTCAGCAGCAGGCCTCTGAGATTCATGGAAGAATGGACTAAGCGTGATGGAGCGGCCTCATAGTGACAGCGGCATCTTTACCTCGCTGGCAAAAAAAACGAAGGGGCCCAAATCTGCACTGTCACTCCAGTCTGCCAGAGAAGCCTAACATGCATGGAGCAGAGCCTCTGAAATCATTCATTTCCTCAGCTTGAACTGCTGTAAAACTCAAGTACACACAAGTTTTCTGACATCTTATTATTAAACGTCTTTCTTCTGGTTCTCAAGTACTGTTGTGACAGGTTTTGATTGATATTCTGCCAGTGCAGTGTAATTTTGTGCTCCAATGTTTTAACTGCTCTTGTGCGTTTGCTTCCTTCTAAATGTTTTGAGCGGTTCTTTGACTGAGCTATTTCTTGCCTGGGGGTGTATTTTGTCATGGCTTGAAAGGTGTTGCATGAATCACCAGCACACACAGCCATCCTGAGTTGTTCTGTTTTTGTGTATCCATGCCTAGCATTGTAATTCACTGTTGATTAGCTTGGAGTTACTCTTGTTTGAGTTGCAGATTAGCCACAACCCTCTGCTCCACTCTATTCAGTATGAGACCACCTAATTGCACTAAACCCTCCCAGTCATCTCAGCCACCCAGAGAGGGTAAGAGGTCTCTTTTGTGAAGGTTTCCCATAGAAGGTGTTTTCCAGAGGGGCTGCTTAACAATCTGCAAAATGCGATGACAGATACTTGCCCTGTGGGTGGCCTTTTCTTCTTTCCCCCAGATCAGGGCATTTCTCTGGATAACAGACATCCAAGTTCACACAAATACAGGATCCGTCATGTTATCCCCAACAATTTAGCACACGCAATTTTCACTGAGCCAGTTTAAACACACCGTAAGATCATTTGCTGTCAGTTTTTCATGCACAGAAGAGGGTGTGTTCTACTACTTATGTTGGAGGAAAAGGGCTGTGTGTGATCTATTCCAATATTCAAACAGCGTTGTGCTGTGCCATGCACCCTGGGCTACAGTGAACTCTCACAGATGGAACATGAGCAGTGGCTCATCCTGTTTCGAATTCACGCCAACTTAGCTTCAGCGGTCTATCCCTGCTTGACCACTCTGCCTGAGGCTGCTTCTGCTACTACTTCACACACCACCCCACTGGTAATTATACCAGTGAATAGGGAGAAAGGACAGACCACAGGACCTGGGGCAATGCAACAAGGAAGGTGTCATCCAGTCTTGTGGGGAACATGATCACCACCTGCTTCAAGAGTACTTAGATTCCTATCATTGTAATGCAACTAATCTGCGGGTTTAAATTTAATTAGAAAATAAAATTGAATGTGTTTATTCCTTATTTTAGCCGACGAAAGATGCCCAATTGAAATGCAACACAATTGACTCCAATCCAGCAGGATGTCCTGCTCCACCTGCTCGCCAAGTTTCCAGTTGTAGGAGCAGCAGGACCTTTGTATGCTTGCTGAGAGACTGATTGCAGCACAGGGTCCCCATCCCCCTCCCCCCATAGGCAGGGAAGAGGAATTAGGCTTTGGAGAGGTGGTGGTGACTGGGGAACAATACAACCTGGGAACGGCTTGTGGCTCATCCATCTCACTGTGTCACAAAACAGTGCCTCTCCTTTCAAAGGAAAGGATCCCGCCCAATGGTGCATGTACAAAGGAAGAAAACGAGCGATATTTGGGAAGGGGGCTTGCAAGGGTATAGGCTCATCCGAAACAATCTCCCAGTAGAATTCTGTGGATTGACAACATCTGAGGACTTCCCACATACCTCATCCTTCTCACCGAGCCTACAGCAACAAATCTCTGCACTTGGTGAAACTGTAGATCCATTAGTAGCAGTCTGCTCACTGTTTTATCCAGGCAGTCCAGGGAGGTACACATCGTTTCCTCGTCACACCCATGGCTGCCTCTATCAGGCATGCTTTGGATTCCTTGATGTAACAACTGGCCTTTATAGAGTTGTTAAGTAGAGCAGAATCCCCCCGTCTGCAGCCGTTGCCTCCCCCGCCTGCCTGTGTACAGTCTCCAGTGTGTCTCATGGCTCGTCGGCTTTGGTTAGCCCAGTGGTCTGAGGTGGGCCCCATCCGAGGGAGGAGAAGCACGTGAACTTTTGAATGCCTGCATCCCTCAAGGCGAGTTTGCACGGCGGAGAGAGAAAACAGATATCCGAAGTGGTCTCTCTTCGTGAGGAACACAGCTGTAGCATGACCTGTTGGTCCTTGAGGGATGGGCAACATTGAATGAGGACAATCGATCTAAATCATATCTATCAAATTCTGTGGTTTAGAGGAAATCTGTATGGAGGAAATATCCAGTCCACGAAAGACCGCTCGCTGCAGGAACACTGGAGTTTGAGTTTTCTAAAGCGGAGCAGCAAGAATTCGATTTGAAATGGATTTTACATTACAAATGGCTTTCGTTCATCGGCATTTCCAAAGTTCCAGTGATAAGTCATCAATTTATTCTGTGACCCTTTGACTTCACTCAATCAGATGGTACCTGTAACAACAGCAGTCTAGAGGATGCTATTTAAAATGGTGCGGTTATAGTCCCATTCATTTTCCAAAGGTAACACCACAGAGACCCAGTGAAATAATAGAAACTCCAAACTATTATCAACTCCTGTGCCCTCGTGTCGGGGTATAATACCTGTCTCCAGCGAGCTTCTCACCTGCACTTATTCACTTTCTGTGCTTTTTAACACTCATCAAGCAGTATAAAAGACAATTCTGACCATAATGTCTCTTCAAGGCTTCGTCTTTCAGGAAGGGTGAATCTCTGAACATAGCGATTTGTCAAGCTTATAGTCGCTTGAATATGTAAAATTGTCCCTTCCAGGCTTCCGTTTTCAGAGGAGCATAGACTGTAACAGATACATTTTATGATAATGGTGGATTAACTATTAGCATATTGCAATATGATAGACAACAAATGCAAAACCATTTTTGCCACAGGCTCACCAAGTGTTTTTTTCTCTTGACCTTTAAAATGTAATGATATGACAGATAGGCAGCAATTGACATCATTGGTGCAATTTGGTAAGATGTAACAAAAGAAAATTGGTTGGAAAAATCCCTTTCTATCTCTACATGTATACTGAAATTAGAGCCTTCTTATTAAATGCATTACATTTCACAGCTGTCAGAGTATCTATAAGTAGCTAAGTGCCTTACTGTAGTATAATTTCTATTTGGCTAATTGGGTCAAAACCTCACCAGTTTGCCCCAAATAGGCTGTCCCATACAAATTTAGATGGAGTACAAAATGTTTTGCAGATTACTTCCACAATTGGTCTCTTCCTTCTCTTATTCACACAATATTCAAATGTTGTTTTTTTTGCCTCACAGGCATCAGCAAAATGTATTACATAAATCACAGTCACCACTATTAATTCTTGTTTTGTTTTTTGTTTTTATTGAAGGAGGATGATTTTGACTAAAAAGCGTGTTGTAGTTGCCCATATGATTCCCATTCATTAATGGTGGTTGAGCTTTACTGGTGTTCATATGACTAAAAATAGAGAATAAAACCACGCATTTCAGTTTCTCTTGATTCATACACCAAAGAAACACACAAACATGTAACAATTCTTCCTGGTGGTCTAGACAACCATCTATCTGAATGTTACTTAAAAAATGAAAAAAACAACACAGAATTATGACCTTGGTAATTATGAACCTGGAAAATGAATATTCTGGATTATCTCAATGGAAAGAAGTGTTAAACAAAATTCAGTTATAATTTAATTGATGGCAAATGCAATTTGAAATTAAATTTTTTTATTTAAAATCTTTTGATTTAATCTGTTGAATCTGTGCTTCAATCATATAGCATCAGTATGTGACATGTTGATTTATCATTGTATTAATAATTGCATTTTTATATCCCTCTCTGTTCTGTTTTTTTTTTTCTAAATTTATGTTACTGCAAATTATTCATGTATTTCAATGTTGTAGGTTGAAACAATCTTTAGATGAGCTTCAAGGCTCGACAGTTTCTTTAATACAGTAATGGAAGATGATCACACACAAATCAAGCCAACCCTCTGTTATGCCACATGGCCGACTGATTAGCCCTTTTTCAGGGATGGAAAACACATGGTGTCGACACAGCTTGTTCATTTCAGGTTTTAGTTGGTGTGACGCTCAGTCAGGGTACTTGGTTTGGAGCCTCAGCCTTGAAGGGCAGTCATCAACAGAAATGTCTCCCCTCCAGTCCCCACTACCCACTGACTGTTATTTAGCTTACCAATGGAGGCTGGCTGTTCCCTTGGGAAGGCATGAGTGTGCCTGCCAGCAGGAATGCATGGAGGCAATGGAGAAAGATGGAGGATGGTGACTCGCTGCTGCTTTCCCTCTGTGTGAAAATGAGTCCATTAATTCAGCCCCCTCCCCTCCCTCTCCCCCAGCCCTCCCTGTGCCTGTTGTCTCTGTTTGTTAGCGAGATGATTCCTTCTGTCATGTCAAAGGCAACATTATCATATTCTTGTTGCCTGGGAAACCAGCGCAGAGAGAGACAACGACTTAAAGCCTCCGAGGCGTTTGAAGCTGGTGAACATGAAAGGTTATCCGCGGTGCTGTGAGAAATGGAATCCTGACATATCTTTAAGGTTCTCCTTCACAGATATTTTTTTCTCTCTCTCGCTGTTTTCTGAGAAATCCCCCTTGGTTATTTGTTAACAGATTCATGTCTGGCCCGGACAGCTCAGTCGGTAGAGCATTAAGACTCTCAGTCTCAGGGTTGTGGGTTCGATCCACATAGTGTCAAGTTCCTGTGTACGTCGCTTTGGATAAGTGTCTGCTAAATGACTGCAATGTGTAATGTTATAATTCAATTTGCTGAAATTAGAACAGGGTTTTGTTGTAAATAGGTATAACATCTCCAATTGGCCTGAAGGCTGAAGATCAAGTTTTCACCTCAGCATAATTTTGTGTGTGTATGTCAACACATAGTGGTGACATTCAATATGATACGCAAAGTGAACCAACTCTTGTTTACAGATCCCTGACTATCCTGAAAAGATTTCCTCCAATGTATTTACTACTGCAGTAACTGTGTAAACCAATAGCTTACACAATGTAATGCCTTCCACATGGGAAATGTCCCATTCTTTTTAAATATAGGCATACTCTACTGTTTGGAAGACCACAATGGCAAATATAGCCATTGGAAGAAACTCTATAATCGGTGATGCAGTTCATAATGTTATCATACTGCTTTTTAAATTACATTTTCCTAGACCTATAACCAGGGATGTAATGGAGCATGAACCCACTTTATCTTAGTTTATCCACATTTTTAGGGTGATATAAATGTTTATGACATACATTTAAAGTATTCATCATAGTAGTCCAGTAGCATCAAAATGATCAAAGTTATCTGAAGATAGTACATTTTAGGGGGAAAAACGCTTTTTAAATTTATTGTTTACTTTATGGTAATCACCAACTGGAGGTCAAAATGTACTTTCACATTTTTATGTACTACTATATCACTGCCTATAACTCATTAACTGTATGTCAATCAGGCTAGCTGGCAGATAGTCCACTTTAAAACCAAAATCACAGTCCATTTAGTGTGCTGGATCCAGTTCCGTATCTTTCACCCGGACGCTGTGGAGTGTGACAGTTCACTCCGAGTGGAACGTGTGTCCTGGATTTCCTAACCGCTCGTGCTGCTGCTGGTTGGTTACATTGTATCAGTCTCCACAAGAAGAACCACCACGGCGCTCATCCAGAAACGGCGAATACGAAGGAATTAACCTGGATGGGAAGATATTCACTCTTGGATTAAACGCGAGAGGGTCGCAGGAGAAGACTAAACTCGTGTCGAATTTGAAACCGAACTGATAAGATGCCCCTCGAGTCGGGTGTTTTCCATCTGGAACGGTATCTCGAAGTGTGATGGCAGAAGTCCAGTGAATCGCTGCTGGCCTCCCCTCCTCTCTTGTGTTGGATGTCTTGGGGAGTGCGTTGCCACTGGTTTCTGGTGCTTCACATTTTTTTTTTAGAGGTTTTATTGTAATTTAAGTGTATTACTTTGATTTGTTCTTTTTATGGAGTGTTCATCATCATGGACAGACCCGGGGTTGGAATAGGAGTGGTTAGCTAAGTCGGTAAGTTAGAAATTATTTTTCTTTTTTCTTATTGTTGATAGTGCTACAACTCGCTAGCCAGTTAGCTTTGCGTGCAAGGCAAGCTGGCTAGCTTCATCCCCTACAGCCAACACAGCATGCAGCAGCAGCGAGCTAGCCAAGCCCGGCTGCACTCAAGGCTCATTGTCTCATTTAGCTAGCTAGCCTAATCATGTTAGCTCACTACACCATGCTAAGTTAGCTACGTTAGCTAATGGCTGCTGGAAGTTTAACCAACGCCAACGTTACCAAGTAGTAACTCGTTTCCACTCTAACGTTACGCAAAACACGTAAACACAATGCTACATTTTACTTCATTAACGTACAGTACTAACGAGTGATTTACAGTCAACTACCAGTTCGAGGAGAGTAACGTTGATCATTTGCCTCCACAAATAAACCGTTTGTAAACGTCAGCCGACAATATGATGTTCTGAGGCAGCCTGGGTTAGCTAAAGTTAGAGCTGCACTTTCTACCAGTGTTGTGCCAAAACCCCCGACGTCGCCAATCTGGCTGTGCTCTAACGTCAGTACAGAGGCTCCCGAAATGGGGGTCCCCAGAAAACACGAACAGCACCTTTATAAGTATTGTTTAAGTGATGAAAGGTCATCAGAGTGAGATAATCTACGAGTGACTGTTTGACCCTGTGTTTCACCCTCCTCTGTTGTTGTTGTCACCCTATACTTACAGTAGACAGATCAATCTGCCATATATAACAACAACAATCTTTTCAGGTGGGACAAAATATTACCAAATGTCAGTCTGTGGTCTAATGCATTTTTATTTGCTAGAGGATTCATATAGCTAACTTGTATCGTTCTGACTGTCCCATAGCAGTGAATCGACTCATTTGATTTACTTACACAAAAATAAGATTTTTACTAGTAACACCACTACAGGTTATAGACTATGGCTGTGTTCATACTGCAGGTAATTAGCCTCAATTCCAGATTGTGGGGATTTTGCCTATATCTGATACCAATGTATAAGACATTTTGAAAAGATAGACAGACTAACAATAACAAAAAAATTAGGGATGCGCCGATTGTCAAATTCTGGGCCGATACTGATGTTTAAAATAACAATTTGGCCGATAACTGATGCCAATATTATATTACATGTATGAAACAAAACATTTCTTGGGAAAAAAAAGTACAAATGTACAGCTATAAAATAAACGCGCTCTACTTAGGCTTCTGGGCCTCAGTTAAAAATTTGCCCTGGCTACGGCCCTGACAACATTTAGCCAGCGCAAAATTGATGTGACACAACAGATAAACAGCCACTGCCATCGGTGAATGTCATCTTATTTGCTGATAGGCTGATGGCAATCAACAAGGTGAATGGCCGATACCGATGTACGGCCGATACATCAGTGCATTCCTACAAAAAATGTCACATCCATCACCCAATCTACTTTGGTCAAGCTAGCTAACATGCAAGGTGCTCAAAGATGGCTCTTTATTTATTGGATTTTTATGCATTTGTGTGCAAATGATACAGGCAATAAATAACTGTAGCATATGGCATCAATGTGGTCTGGATCGGATTTGAAAAAATGCGACTCCATGACTTCTTTTGTTGTTCACAATTGAGACACAGTTGCAGTATGAATGTAGCCTATGCCACATTAAATGTGAGCCAAATAGCTTGCAATCCAATAACTGGGACCAGTTTGACATAATTCTCTTTGTCAATTCAGGTTGGTTAGGACTCAAATCTCAATGATATATATGGTAAACTTGGTGTAACCCGCAAACTGGTGCGATTTGGCCCTTCATACTTTAATGCGAACTACCCAAACAACCACAAAAGTTGAAAGCAGTCATAAGACCTGTTTTAAGGCAGTTCATGCACATTCTGGTTGATGCAGTTAGATGAATTGTGCTCACTGTAAGCGACTCAGTTGGAATGGGTTGTTTGGATGAAACGGTGCAATCTGATTCAGCAACCGAACCGTGGGGGGCGGTCCGTACGGATCACGGATCAACTATGGTCCGTTACACCACTGTTATTTACTCACAGTCAACAAATGCGGAATTCACCTAGTGAGTAAGAGAACTTGCCAAACAAGTTTGAGAATTTGTGAGTTGGTGAGCCTCACACATTCTAGTCTAAAGCCCAGGATATGCTTCAACGTGACCGATGTGACGGGTCGTTGTCGGTGGCAGTTTTATCTTATACTCGGAACGTCGGCAGTACTCCGCCGTAAATACCGGTGGCAGTGTCGTATTGGCAGAGTCGTATTGTAGCGCACTCGTGTCTATAAATCAGACGTATTCGTGTTGTGACAGACAGGAGAACACATTTACAACCATGGCGGCGTTGTATCAGATGGATATCTTCCCTACTGTCGTCTTTGTTGTCTCTTCTTTCTCACCACAAGAGCAGCTATACCTCCACCACAACATAAATACGGAAGTAAGTCGGATATACTTCAGAGGAAATACGTAGGCGGCCTGCAAGCCAATCACAGTCCTCTCGCCGCGCGTCAACTTGACAGTCCGTCACTTCTGGGACGAGTTGCACCCCCCGCTGCTGCGGGCGGCTTGCGTGGGCTATTTTGCACGGC
>CABFOP010084958.1:0-23471 GCA_900683385.1 Anoplogaster cornuta | reverse complement strand
GTTGGTTAAAGAAATCCAAACCTTCTCATGATTTAAAAAAGGTCTTGCTGCAACTGTTGTATAGTAGGGATAAAGGTAGGAACATTTTTTAAATCATGAGAAGGTTTGGATTTCTTTAACCAACAATAATTCCATTAAACCTCCTTTCAGTCAGACTAATTGTGAACCAAAGATGAAACTGATGTTTGCAATTGGAAAAATAAAATAACACTTTACCTCTCCCATGCCCCTGGACTCCAGAGCAAGAGCTTGAAAGTCATAGTTCATTTCATCCGCAGCACGGACCTGAGGAAAAGGGGAGGAAAAGGTTTGCGCTACATGATTATACATGTCGATTTTGGTTTAACACCATCTAAGTAAAATTACAAAACATAAACAGAACAAGCATACAAGGCCAATACATAAATAAAATCACCAACTATAAAATGAGCCCTACACAATTTCAAAGCTTTATTAATAAACTAACAAATGAGTGTTCTTACAATACACACATTCAATGTAAAGCTTCTATGTAATTTAGCACAATGCAGTTACTTTATATGAAAAGGTTAGCCACAATCAAACAACATCTATGCATGCATTAAAAAAAGATTATGCTTTCAGGGAAATTAGATTATTAAAGTGAGGAGGACATGATAAAATGAAGTGAACAGAAATTGTTCTGTTCACTTTCAATTTCTCATCTCATGAGAAGTGGCACATCACCGTTAACATCTCAAAAACACTTACCACTTTTTTGCCAAGTAACGGGTATAGATGTTGAACAGAGTATACAACACCACATTTCAGCTTTGAAAGATGTTACTCTTCTGCCTGATATCTATCCAATCACTGATTTACAGTTCTGTAAAGAATGGATTTCACTAAGATGTGACAGTATCCAGAATGATTTTGGAGAGATCATGCTGCATTTACTGGTTTGAGGCTGATAGTTCTAAATCTCATTTGGATGTCAAAAGGTCACAAAAACATTGCAGACAAGATCCACAGCGTTGAGACAAAGATGTTCACACCAACTGGCCTGGTCCATAAGCAGGAAGTGACTTTCTTACATGGCAGTCTCCCTTTTTATCTTCATCACGTAACTTGTATGAAAGTTGCAAGAACTAATATAAACCTAAACACACTCGGAATTAAAGTCAATGGCACTATTAAATGCTTGATAAGTGTAAATAAGGAATGTGCCATAATCTGTTCCATTGTCAACTGATCAAATAATTAGCAGCCCGCTCCTTTGGAGTGACTAATGACTAACAGTACAAAATCTCCCTGCTCTCCCCACCTCTTCAAACATGGAAACACTTCCCAAGGTAGTGTCTTTCTTTTCATCAGGCTGAGTGATGAATCCATTCCTAAACCCACTGTATAAACGTGGGTCTGGTTGAACAAAGGTCTCAGAGGCATGCGGCAGGGGAACCCAACTAAGGAACTGAGGAAGGACCTTGGTGCAATCAATAGATTGAGCTCATCACAGCAGTACCAGGCGTATCCCAGGTGATTGATTACCAGGTTGGCCCTACACAAGGAAATATCAATATGTCCCATGTTTAAATCCAATCTTAAAATCTGTTTAATTGAATAGCATCTCTGTATTTTTAACATTAAATACTTTTGTTCACCTCCTACTCAGCACTCTGAACACTTCCAGAGGGCAATGGTCTGAATATCCCAACAGAAACTGACAGTGCTTTGACCATGGTCCTGTGTGGTGCCCTACGTTCTACCTCTTAAATTCATACGTGGTATGATTCTGTGGTACCAGGTGATGGGTACAAATAAAAAAATAAAACCAGGAACCTTTCAACTATATGAGCATGGTTCATTAGTAAAGACAACTACAAGACACCAGCAAGTCAATAACAAGGAAAACAATCCACGTAAAGGGCATTATGAGTGATATTCAGTACAGCTTATAGCTTCAGAAACCTTCCAGATTTCACTTGAGATGCATGTAGTCTATACACTGCAATGACTGACCTTAGATGTGAAGGTATTGACAGAACACTTGTACCTGATCAACATGATTGCCATCTCCAGTTGGCCAGCGGTGCTTGCTGGGTGCACAACCTCCCAGCTGCTCCCCTGGCTGCCTCTGAAAGAAGTATCCAACCTTGGCATCATCCTGAGATCGCCCACTCAGCGGAGGCTGCGGGGTACCTGGGGTAGGGTTAACACCCCTGTCCATGCCCTGTAAATGAGGCCCTACGGGACCTTGTCCAGCTCCCCCGACTGTGGCTAGGGGCACTCCGCCATGAACTCTGACACCCCCAGTCTCAGGAGCACCATTTGCATGCAGCATCCCACCTCTTGTCTCCTGCCAGCCCACGTCATTCATACCTAGGATGCTGCATGGAACGCTCATTCCACGGGAAAGCCTAAATAAGAATGAGATTTAGCTCATTAATAATAAAAAGGCAGCCATTTAAGTTAACATGTTACAAGGCCTAAGATAGATTAGGGTATTTAGGTTTGGTGACAAAATGCAATAATATTAGACACATCCCAGCATGTAATTTTCTACCAGTATAGCTCATTAGAACATAGATAATTGACCGGGGTTGATTATAGGCGCCTGGTCGTCTAGACGAATTACAGTGTGGCTGAAGGCCTTGCTAGGATCATCTGGTATACGTTACTTTACCCACTATTGCCGACACATTATGCACGAAAACATTAGTGTTAATGTATCCCGATTGACTTGGAACGAATAAAAGCTGCGGCACATGCTGCGTTTGTCGCCGACTGTGAGTGCTGTTACAGAAACAAACCAACTCCGCTTTCTAATTAGATGGCAGGGAAGGCTGCGACCAAGGAAGGGGCTAGAAATCATTTCATTGATGAAATGTTCCTCTCCGGGACATGACTAATCCCCGGTACATTCCCGGTTGATTTGTTGCTCGTGTTGTCCCGAATGTCCAAAATTTCGTTGCTACCTAAACGATCTGTAGGTTAATTTGGAAGAGTCGTTTTGGTAATGAGCGAAGCACAAACAAAACAAGTGGCTGACAATGATATCGATGGCTTGTAATAACACCAAGAATGCTAGCGGCGTCGTTAGCCTAGTGTTAGCTGGTGATCATGTAACGCTAACGTGGACGTGCGGAAGTTTAATATGTAACGTTAGTCATATACCCAACGACAATTACCAAATTAATAATATTAACCATGCGAACTGAAATTGGCTATGTAAGATTAGGTGGACAGTAACGTTAATAACTATTAAAGCAAAGCGACGTACCTTAACGCGTTAGCCTTTAGCAAGCTCGCAGGCTCAAATTGACGTGTTAGCCAACCTAGCCAGCATGTCCACATTCTGCTAATTAACCCGCTAGTAGCTTTGACCGAGCATTTCAAGTCAACTTTAGGTAACGTTAGTTAACTGACTGACATTCACATGTCCAATACATTTGCCCAATTGGGTTAATTCAGTCCAGGCTAGCTTAACTCAGGCATGTTTAGCGTTAGCTAACGTTGGTTGAGTGGATTGATAGCGTTAGCTGGTACCTCTTAGCTAACCAGCTAACGTTAGCAGGCCCGTTCTGTTTATTATTAGATGGCTACTTTAACGTTACATATCAGAGCTAATCTACTGGAATGGCCATTAGTGTGCAGTACGGTAGTTAGCTCTGTTGTTAGATGGAAAATGCAAACCTTTGTTTTCGGGACCCACGATATTGCCTTGCTTGTATCAAACAAGCCAAATAACAAACCCAAATAGATAGCTGTCGTCAGGGTTAGCAAACGCTAGTTGCTAAGGTGGTGTTGTCTGAGCTAAAACATCAGCCAAACACTGAGTGGCTAAACAACATGGCCCCCCTTCAAGTTCCAAACAGAGGGGCCTAAACCGCTAAACAAAAGGGGAAATACTCACACACCACGGCAAGCATGTTTAAAACAGTCGCTCTGCACAGCTATTATGTTGGGTTCGGCTCAATAAAACAGGAGATACTCACGCGTTGTCGTGTCGAGAGATGGTCTGTGCTTGTTGCACACCGTCAAGCCAAAACCTATATTGTTTTGTTTCCGTGGAGAGCGGTGGTTTAGCACGGCTGGTACGTGTAGTCAAGGCTAGGAGTTACCCTACACTAGTGCCCCCTCCCTGTATATAGCGTAAACTACGTAGACCTGCGTAGAACAATGTCAATCCACATTTGCTATTTCAGCCTACATTTGTGCTCCGTGTAAAAGTATATTTCGTCATGTATCTGATTTGTATCACGGACTATCCACTATCTTGTAAATTAGCACTGTGTCGTGCCGAATCCACACAAAGCCCGATGGAGAATTAAATCAACATAGGCTGTTTAAATGGATGTTTGTTAGATACTAATTCGGCCAAGGCAATGAACTCAGTCACTAAAATTGCAAATGTGTATTAATGTTGTTTGTTTTGTTTCACGTGTGGAATATTTGTTCAATTACAAAAAAAAAAAAATGACGAAATGCCGCGTAACATTGTCCAGTGTCCACCATGCAGTCGACTTGGGGGGATTTTTTCCCCCCCTAGCTGATCCTGGGTCGGTCGGGTGGTTCCTCGTTGTACATGGCCCTCCTCTACATCAGGGAACACGTCGAGACCCAATCACCTCTCCCTTTACAAACTGTGATCTCACCTCCCTATTTCCGATTGGATTGCTATATTTAGGAAAGCACCGCTGCGCTTTATAAAGAAAGCGCCGTTGTTAACTGTTAAAAAGAGCTCTAGTTGGGAGAAGGGCTGCGATTTACGGGACAACTCTGCCCAGTTACATACATTGAGTTTCGGATGTTACGTTTGAGCAGTAGTTAAGAAAACACGCAACAAATGGCAGATATACGGAAGAAACTTGTCGTGGTGGGCGACGGCGCCTGTGGGAAAACGTGCCTGCTGATCGTGTTCAGTAAAGACGAGTTCCCCGAAGTGTACGTCCCCACCGTGTTCGAGACCTACGTGGCGGACATCGAAGTGGACAGCAGGCAGGTCCAACTGGCGCTGTGGGACACCGCCGGCCAGGAGGACTACGACCGGCTGCGTCCGCTCTCCTACCCGGACACCGACGTCATCCTGATGTGCTTCTCCGTGGACAGCCCGGACTCGCTGGAGAACATCCCGGAGAAGTGGGTGCCGGAAGTCAAACACTTCTGCCCCAACGTGCCCATTATTTTAGTCGCCAACAAGAAGGATTTGCGCAACGACGAGAACGTGAAGAACGAGCTGTCCCGGCTGAAGCAGGAGCCGGTGAGGGCGGAGGACGGCCGGGCCATGGCCGCTCGCATCGGCGCCTACGACTACCTGGAGTGCTCCGCTAAGAGCAAGGAGGGCATCTGGGAGGTGTTCGAGACTGCGACACGGTCAGCGCTACAGAAACGACCGAGGCCGTCCAGCAGTTGTGTTAATTGCTGTGTTTTGTCGTGACCGGTGTCAGAACATTGCATGGGCAGTGTGGCCATAGTTTGGATTCTTTCTTCCTAATCAGATAATGACCTTGATCGAACCAAAACTTAACGAGTTCTACAAAACCCGCTAGTCACCCCGATCACGACAATGTACTGGTGTGACACAGCATGTACTTCGTGGGTCACGTGATCCCAGTGGCATGACTGGTGCAGGGATAGAAAAGCACTGTGTTCTGAGGGCAAACAACAAGCCACCATGTGATTTCAGTGGACGCTGTGTCCCCTAAATGTGGCCATGGTTTGTGATGAGCTGGGACTCAGGTTTAAATTGCTCACCGACAGTGTTAGTATTTTTTTTTTCCCCTTTCAAATGTAAATTGCACACATTTCTGCCAAGCTGATTGTCTGTCTACAGTCAGCAAGGCAATTCAACTTGCACTCTTTATTTCAGCATTCAACTAAGAGAAAGTATTACTGAAAGTATGGCAGAGTCACATGACAAAAGGACATCCATGGTGTAGTGTGTTATGTTGCTTCTGGTGTTTTATGCTTTTGAATAAAGTCCCATCTTAAATGTGCACTCCATGTAAGCCAACATGACTCGTGTTTGTTAGTTGTAACCACATCCAAAAAACTTGTTTTTTTAAATACTTTTATGATTTCATAGTATTAAATGCCTGGTTATTGGTTGTTAATCATGTGTAACAGGCTGGATGCCAACACACATCTAAAACCATCCTGTGTGAGTTAGTTATTTGCACTTCAATGTATAAAGACAGTAGCCATAAGTTATCAGAGTAACACCATGTTACAAAAACTTTGAAACGTGACTTATGAAACTATGAAAGCAAAGAGGTTATATAGGGACAAAGTAGCCTACAAGTTCTATTACAGCACAGTAAGTAAGAGGAGTAAGAGGAAATTTGCTCAGAAGCCTGAAAATGGTGGTAAGAGCTGAGCAAACATGACTCAAGAGGACTGATTTTCATCACAGCCCACCTGAACAAAACCAAAACCTGAAGCACTGAACTCACCGGGTTTCTGAACTGGGAATTTGTAGCTCATCGTGTAGGCAGATGTATCTTGCCTGGCTAAACATGATTGACATTATAATAATATAGGTACAGCCCTGTGTATAGTTATGTGGGTGAAATTGTCAAGAGAAGGCTCAGTGTGCAAGTGATTTAGTATTAAGAATGAAAAACTGGTTACACCAGAGCTATATGGGCCAATGCAATGGTCCTCACAACTGATATGGCTTTCAGATGTCTAATCTGTTCAAAATTTGGTGAAATCATTTACCATTATAAAATGTGAAGTTGCTAATACGTTTATGTGAACATAATCAACAGATATCAACTTATTTCACTAATTGTATGATTGACCTGTAATATTTCATTCTTGTCGAATAAGTTCAGCTGAAGTTCACTCTGTCTCTAGAGATTTGTTATGTAACTGTACTCATATATGGTGGTGGGAGTGCTTGTTCAACTGACAGCTATGGACATCAATTACAAACACTATTGCAAAGCACTGGGGATCGTTTTACGATGTAAAAAGCACAGTGGGTTTACAGTGTGTGAGGATGTCCGGGTTATTCATTTTAGGCTGGGTTTTCAGGAACAAAATGTCTGGAGTTTGACTTTTTGTGAAGCAGCTAATCTTTTAATAGCTGTAGCTGTATATCTATGGTTTAGACAACCATAAAATGAAGACTCAGAGTTAAAAGAAACATCTTTTATGCCTGTGCAAATCTAGGCAGAGTTATGATCGCGTAAAAGTCACATTCCTTCCTTCTGTTGCTGGGCTCTTTGCTGAATTACGGGACAGAAAGGCATTGTTCTGAACATGGTAATGTTTCAACCCAGCCCTCCCTCTGATTTCTAATGTTGGTTGATTGTACTCAGTTCAATGATCACAATATCATTTTCATTTTTTCTTCTAAATGGCAGAAAATAAAACATTTGATTGAATTGTAGAGTGAGTAAAAAACATCAACACAACAATACTGAAAGTCTATGAAACATCTAGAATTGAATTGTGCATAAGAGTTTAAGTTATGACCACATTAATGCAATAATATCAAAAATTGTTAGATTTGAATAGTAGACTTAAAAGGGATTTATTTTTGAAATTTTTATGTGGAAAAACAATACAGAATGTAAGAGAACAACCAATGAAAGTGGGCTGTTCTGAGTCAGTCAATAAATTAATCAATGTGTCTGTTTCTACTCTTCCTACCTTTTTTCACAACAAAGAGGAATCGTCATTGTACCCTGTTAACAGTTGCCATTATTGATTGATTGATTACAGCCATTTTTCATTTTTATAATTTTATAATTTCTAAGGTAAGATAATAGAGCTAAACTTACATGAGGGAATATATACTTTTGATTACGCATAGGCTGTCACTCATTTATTGCATGTAATGGAATATAGGGCTTGGCTTTTTATTGTTATTAACAATAACTACCATGACTCAGCATCCATACTTATTCCCACTTCTATTCCCACTTGTCAAGCATAAGGGATCATGTGTGTCACAGAAGTTATTTTTGTCTCTTCTATATTTAGAGTAGAGGATACCATATGACTAACGTGCATTTGGCAGGGGTGGGTATACTGGACTGTATAAAATTATTCCATTATGTTACTTTGTTCAATGGAAAGTTTCTAATGAATAACTTTGCAGGAATATATTGATTCCTTGGGCAAGAATCTTTCCCTGTAACTGTAATGCTTAATGACAGGAAAACACCAATTTCTAGCTCATAACACCCTCTGAGTGAACATTGGAATATTACCATTACCAGTATGTAATAACAGCATAAGTACTAAAGTAATAAATCTACCAAGAAGTTGGTTGTTCCAATTATTTAATATTTGCTTTAAATGAGATATAGAAAATGCACATATGCAGTACAAACTGTCTTTATTGAGGCCTTCATAAAAATAGTATAAGACACAATGGCATCACAGTATGATCAGAACACATTGCAGTCTATTATGAAATAATAAACAAAATTATTAATTTACAAAATAATGTAGGGAGACAAACACCAGGGTTATTATTGCTTTGCTGGTTACACTACAAGCACAACACTCAAAACATGTTCTTGGACAGCTTATCATGGTTAACTATACAGTGATCTAGTTGAATTTGGGAACAACTGGAAAAGGAATGTCGATATCCACCTGTCTGTCACTTACTCTCACAAAAGGCTCAAAATTTTTGGTTTTCTCCTTAAGGAACTCAATGGCATTGTTGTGGAAAGCATTCAAACACTTGACCAAGGAGTCGATCCAGGACTGGATGTTAGCATGAATCTGCTGAATAGGCATAGCAAAAATATCCTGGTACTTAGCTCTTACAACATTTATGTATCCCACAACAATTCTGCAGGCATCTTCAACCTGCTTGGTGACATCTGCCATGATACGGGAGTTGACGACCTCAGTGTATACATCACTCACCCAAGTGGAGAGTTTCTCTACATCCTGAGATTTTAGGGAGCGGAGGAGTTTCTGACTTTTCTCCACTGTTACTTGCATGAATTCAGACAACTTCTTAATGATGTCTTCCAATTGGATATCTCCCAATTTCTTCACAATGACAATGAATTGGTTCTGGATTTTCTTCAGTGCTACTACCAAGTCATCTAGGATTTCTCTTCCGCTGACGATGTAGCTAGAGCCAGGGAGACTGAATTCAATGGCTCTGACATGATCAATGATTGCTTCAAATTTGGAGGCAAAGAAATGTGGAACCTTCTGGATAGCCTCCTCAGATACATCAGCGACAAAGGTGCTACATTTCTGGTACAACTCAAGTCCAGACAGCTTCTCTTCATATCCAGGGATCTGGAACTTGGTCTCTCTCAGGAATTTAATGGCAGCATCAAGAAGAATTTCAATTTTATGTTGGTACTCTCTGAGGATCAAAATGGCACTGTCTGAGACCCTTGTGGTCATTTTAGGAAGGTTTAATGCTACCAAGTTATCAGCAGCCCTCTTGAACAAGACTTTACCCTGTTTCCTAGCCTGTTCAGAAATTTTGGTGATTTCATTGTAGGTTGTCTCAATGGGAATTGACATGATTTCCTGCAAGGTTTCAGTTGACACAATTGTGGGGATTTTTGTCTTCAGTCCCAGCATCATCTCATAGGGAACCTCCATATTCCACGTTGTCTGAAGGCTCAGCTTCTCAAAGTTCCTCACAGACATCTTCACAGCCAAGATATCAACGTCATTTGTGGGGTCAGACTGTATGAAAAAGTAAAAAAGCAACAATATATTAATAAATGAATAAATCATATGGCCAACTTAATTGAAATCACAAACCACTTATTAGTAAGCAAATAAATCAAGTACACAATCTGTATCTTACCGGGTAGCGACTGTAGAGTCTTCCTTTCACTTGGGCTGGGCGCTTAGTCTGCAGCTGAAGTCCAAGGAGTCCCGCAGATGGAGAAGATACAGAAAGAATGAGGCCTTCCTGTGGATTTCCAAATATCTCCTGGTTGATTTCCATTGTCAGGACAGGTAGATTGACCTTTGCTGAATTGGTGACAGACGTATCCACAACTCCATTATTGATGCTGATGCTGCTGTCATGGTTTCCCTCTAACATCATATGTTTTACAGACAGGACAGAGGCCATTTTCATTCCATTGACCCTGTTCATGGTGGTCGTGCCCTCAATCTGACCGGTCAGAACCTCAAACTCAGAGCATGAAGAAGCATCAAGTCTGATGATGATGTTACCCTGGTTGATGATACTTGCGTCAGTTTTGAGTGTGATCACATCTGTCTTCATGGAGAACTCGTAGGTCAGATCACCCATGACAGGGATCATGATGCTGTGCTGCATTTTGGGCAGAGTGATTTTTGGAAGAGTCAGCTTGCTAAGTGCAGATGGAACATGCAGAGCAGGCATTGTGATGAGAGTGAAGTCAGGCAAGGGGATGGTGAAAGAAGACAGTTCTATATCCATCATTGGAACTTTGTATGCAGGCACAGTAATGGTTTTGGGCATCTCAATGCTGTATTTTTCATAGTCTGCCTTTGCTTTGCCATAAGATGTAGTGAAGATGGCAACAGCTTTATCCTTGCCAATGAGCATGTTTTTGTGTAGAATCCTGACATTTGTATTTAGGACATTAATAATCGGTTCCACGTCAATGTCAATGGTGATCATATCAGGGTTCTTCATGTACTTCAGCTTGGCATCCATGTCAAAGGTCTGCTGAGTTGTGGTTAGGAGATTGCTCAAGCCAGTGTCCTCCCACAGAGAGTAGCCTTCCACTTTTGGTGTCCTCATACCAAAGAATGGCACAGTTATTTCAGGAATGGTGATAGGCTCTTTAAGTACATCAAGATTGGCTTCTCCATTAATCTGTGTAAAGATGTGAATTTCCCTCTCACCATTATCCATACTGAAGTAATGGGAGTATTTGAACTGGTTGAATCTAGCCAGACCTGTCCAACTAGCTTGCTGTACCCTGGAGTTCAGGGTAAGAGTAACATCATTCTGGAGATCCGCCTTTGCAGACAACCTGAGTGGAAGTGCAACCTTGGTGTTTCCCTTGTTCTTGGTGTCAAACATAATCTCATTTGGTGTGACCAAAGCAAGGACAGAATTTGAGAGAGTTCCCTCAACTTGTCCAACCAGCTCTGCATTATGAGAGGCAGTGAAATCAATTTTCAGATCTTCAACTTTAGCCTGGACTTTCAGCTCTGCAACACTGTGCTTCATGAACGGTGTTTCTGTCTCAGCCTTGGCATTAATAATAACATGGCGGAAAATGCAGATTTCAGCATCCACATTTTGATTCATTTTGAGGTGGCTGCAGCCTGTTGCTCCAGTGAAAGTCACTTTGACAGTGTGGAGATCCATGACAACCTCCATGTCACTCTTGTGGGTTGCCTCATCGGAGTAGTCCTGAATTGCATATTTTCCCTCGCCCTTATTGTTAATGGTGAGAATGGCAGTGCCAGCTTCAAGCACTACAACAGCCTTCTGGTTAATGGATGCCTCACTGAAGATGTTGAGAGGTGGCATGTTGACTTCTTGTTTATAGGCAGTCTCCACAGTGGCAGAAACTCCACTTTCCATGGCAAAGAATGCATCACTGACAAGCTCTGCTCTGTAGATCTCAGTTGTGGCTTTGGCAGTAGTTTTGGCAGAACCTTGAGCTGACAGGCCATAGAACATCACTGTGCCTTGGTGGTCAAGGGTGAAAGCTGTGTGCACAGCCTTGATGTTCTCAGTGACAGACAGGCGGCTCATCTTGGGCAGAGCAAAATGAGTGCTGGCATCGAGAGTGTAGGCAAGGATGCCAACAGTAGATGTGGCCTGTGAGGAGAGGTTCATTGTGAACTCTGGTGAAACTGGTGTAGTTGTGGTATTCTGTAGCTCAGCAGTGGTCCTTAGGCTGTAGTCAGGTGAGATAATTCTGAACTCTCCATGGAGTTTTCCAAAACAGGGTAGCTTGCTCATTTCTGTGACTTTGTCTTTCAGCTCCATGGTGAATGCTTCATAATCAAAGGATTTGATTTCCTGGATCATTCTAATGAAATAGACACTCATGTCATCAATCAGTTGCTTGAAGTCAAAGGCATACAGCTGATTAACAAACTCTTTCATAGGTACTGTGATTCTGTTAAGCAGAGGGTGGATGTCAATTGACTTTAGAGCAGTAAGTGCAGATTGAATCTTTTCCCTGACCTGGTACTGCTTCATAATTTGTACAGCCTCATCCATGATAGTCTCAATGATCGTTTCAACCTCATAGTTGTGCAGGATGTCTTCAATTTTGCCATAAATTACATGAAATTTGGTAGTGATGTTATTTTTCTTAATCCATGCCATGATAGTGTCCTTTACTAATTTCAGCACCTTAAGGATTTTGTCAGAGGGGAACTTGGCCATCAGATTGGTGATGTGATTTTCCATTGAGTTGATAAAGTTTTTCAGGTCTTGGACAAACATCTTGAGGTCAAATGTGTCTATGACCTCTTTCAGTTCTGATATTTTCTCATGAACCTTGGCACTGATTTCATACTTGGTATCGATATCTTTCAGCATTTCTATACTGTGGTCCATCATTCTCATGATGGACTCCTTCACCTCTTCAATTGCTGCAGGAAGATGCTCAATGAATGGGATCTGGATTAAGTGGCTGTCACTGTTCTTGTCATACTTCACAAATCCAGAGACAGAGTAGCTCTCACTGGCTTCACTGAAGACATTGGTGGAGACAGCTCCCTTCAGCTCTACTCCTATGTTTTCTGCATTGTTGTAGGCAGTCATGTCCTGATCAAGAGCATGGTTGTTCAGCTTGGACATCATCTTCAGCGTGACCCTCTGCTCTTTGAGGCTCATCAGGCTGTTGAACTTATTGTCCATGTTGGTCTTGATGGAGGCTCCATTTTCCAGTTCATGGGTGGTTGAGGCTCTGGACTCAAATGAGTGCATGAAAATTAGGGGCTCTGCCTTCAGAAGGAATTTGCTGTATAGTTCACCACTCTGTTTTCCATAGAGATACATTGCACCATTTGAGTTGAAAATGGCATCAATGTTCAGGGTGAAGGGTGCAGCAACAGTTTTGACAGTGCTGTCCAGACGAAGAGATGGTGAGTTGAAGTTAGCCACATTGTTGAACTTCATGTTCAAACCAGCAACCTCCATGTCAGTGGTATGTGTCATGTGAGATCCCAGGAGTTTACCATTGGTGGTGCATTTGGTAGAGAGGATCATGTCAACAAATTTGATTTCATAAGTGTGCTTGAGCTCTTCCTCTGACAAACTGCCGATGATTGTTCCAGTCAGCTCCATCTTGTAGGGCTCTGCCTTGAACTGGGCTTCATTTGCAAAGTTGCCATCCATGATCTTCAGGTCATTTTTCACCATGACTGAGGCAGTAAAAGGCTTCATGTCAACTGTGACATCATGCTTGTAGGAGTTCCTCTTATTAAGGAAGTTATCAGTCTTGGAGTGGAGGGCAAAGGATGTAAGAGTAAGAGTCAGGGAGTGTGTACTATCAGTCTTCATCTCTTTAACAGATCCAACCAAGTTGTTGGAGAAGGTCAAGCCATCTTCATTCAACCTGAGGTTCACTCTGTTCCTGGTGTTGGCATCAAAGAGGTTGCCCTTGAACATGCTGTTGAGATAGACTTCTGACCTTAAAATCTTCCCGTCAACATTGAGCTCAGCTGTGGTCTCCTTAATGGCTCCCTTGGTGGTGATGGACATGGTGGCACCAGATGTGTCAACTCCACCATGGAAAACATTCTCAAAGGTCATTGGGCTGCTCTGTGCAGTTGTGGTACAGCTGGTGGTAAGGCCATTCGTGTTCAGGGTCAGAGTTGCCTTGTGAGAGCCACGGCTTGTGAAGATGTTAATGGAGCCATCAGAATTGATCTCAATGCCAGAGGGGCTCATGGACCCAGAGAGCAAAGAGTAGACACGGTTCTCTGTATAATCAGCCTGATTCTCTATCCTGATGCTGGCCTGTGCCCTAGAGATAGCAAAGTCTACCTGGTTACGAAGCATCATTTCATCAGCCTTGGTCACAGAGTCAGACTGGATTGTAAGCTGGGCATCTTTGTAGCCAATGCTAAATTGGGTAGTGTGCTTGATTGGGTCATTCTTCATGTCTGTGTTAGACTCAATCAGAAGCTGCTCATTTACATATGCTACCTTGACCTTGTTCACAACCATCAGGATTGCAGAATTCACCCTCAGTGTGGACTCGCTTCTCGCTTCTTTCTTCATTGGCTCAACAGAAAAGGACTGGGAATAGGTGGTGCTGGCAGACGTGGATCCGACAGACAGACTTCCAGCCATGTTGGTATCTCCAGTGAGCATGTCTGAAGCTAGGGAGCGCTGGGAAGTGATATCCACTGATGATTGCAGACCTAGAGGGCTGAAGGCCTTGATCTTATAGGTTCCTGTTGACAATATTTTGTCTGAGATAGCAATGTTTTCCAAGACACCAAAACTTGTGTCAATGAGCTTGTGCTTCAGGGAACCACCAGTGGTGAACTTCAGAGTCTCTTCTGGTGTGTCAGTAATCTCTGCAGCTCCTTTAAAACAAGATGGACAAGGCAAATCAGTAAAATAATAATCACTATGGGAGACCCGGATATTGTTTATTAGTTATTTTGAAACACTAATTCATTATAAGTAGCTCCATACCTTTCTAATAAAGTTGTGGAATTGCACATTTAGAGCAATTACATTTATATAGTATTTACATTTTGTTAAAGACCAATGATTGAATTTCAGATTAATCTATATAAAAATACCAAGAAATATCAAGTTACCCTCAGATGTGAAGGAGAGGAGTTCGATGGGACTGTCAGCCATGACTTTGAACTTGGCCAAGTAGCTGGGATTCTCGGCGGTGTTGTTTCCAGCAGAGACCATTCCCTCCCAGTTATAATAGTTGCTGTTGACCTTGGCAGACACTTTCACCATTCCCATGAGTGGCAGGGTAAGATCATATTCAGAGGGGATGGTGAAGGTGGGGACCTGGATCTCCCTGGGGGCAAGCATCAGGCCCATCCGAGGCACCGATATATGTGGGGTGGTGAACATAGGAGGTATCCTAAGCTCCTCAGATGACTTGCCACCGAGTGGCAGAGGGATTCTGATGGTCATATGGTCCTTATTGAACTGGTATCTGAATGTGCTTTCACTAGTAAAAGGAATAATAATTTAAAAAAAAAACGTGTTAGGTCCATAGATATCAAATTGGAGAGTAACCCTTGTTGTGCTATAAAAAGGGTGAGAGGTGTGCTTATTTTATGATTTCATAGAAATAGTAAGTATACAGTAATTAGTAGTTCAAGAAGCAGAAAGGCAATTTGCTGATTGTTAGTTTTACTTACAGGTTCATGAACAGGTTGTCAGGCATGGAGGGCATTGCTACCTCTGCCACACTGTTCCTCAGAATCTGAACATAGGGAACATCAGTTGTGATCTTGTCCATCCAGATATTGCTGGCCTGTTTAAAAAAACATTAATTTTTACACATTTATTCACATATTTATCATGATTTTTTCTATAATTACATTAGAGGACTAGAAGAGTTGAAATGTTGCTTAAAAGAACTTAGGGGTCTGCTAAAAGTATTTTGTTTTCACCTCAACTGCCTTGGTAAAGATGTGACGCAGTTTCATGTCAGTATTGACCACCCGCTGGTCCATGGCATCCTCCACAAATTGATTCAGCCAGGCCTGGAGGGCCTCTGTGTAAGGCACCAGGATCTTGATATCAGAAGTCATGTTGGACATCAGCTGAACCTCAGCGTCGTTCTCACCTGAGATAAAGCATAGCATTTTACCTGTCAACATTCATGAAACACTTGCATAAATGCCTGGAAATATTTGTCTTTGATGTCCATAAACACTTATGTTTGATAGATGTACCATATTTGAAGATGACTGCCTGAATGGAGGAGGTTTCTAGGAGCTTGATGTCACTCTTGAGCTCCATGGTGAGTCCCTCAGCATTGCTCATGGTAGCAGTGATGGCAGCATCAGTCTTAAGTGAGGGGACTACCAGCTGAACCTGCAGCATGCCATTAGTCATGGTCTGAAGCCTGTTATGAACAAAACCATGATGTAGTCAAACATTTGGTTTATTTCAAAAAGTCTGCATAAAGACAATTTAATGGACAAGAGAAGTGTTACATTGTTCATCATAAAATTTACTGACAAAGAGATTTGTGACTGAGTTTACTCACTTGGCACGGCCGATCAGAGACAGTTGGGGGATGTTCTTGTTAGAGATCTCAAGGTTAATAGATTTTCCTTTGGCACTGCTGTCGGTTATGCCCACCCTGATGCCAGCTTCCACATCAAGGTCAGGGATCTGGACTTGGGTGGTGAAAACATTCCTGTTCCGATTGTATTTCATGGTGACTGTGGCCTCAGTAGGCTCAACACCTAAAGCCACAGAGTGAAAAAAAAGTATGACTTATTACCTCATTACACTACAAAATAAACAAGGAGGAAATATATCATATTTTTGTCCAAACATGATGCTCATACCCTCAGCTCTTAGAGTCATCTTCAAAGAATCACTCTTGTGGCGGCCGTCTTTGCCCTCGCTGAGGAGCTTATAGGCGATGGCAGCAGTATACTCAGTGATGAATCCACTGGATTTGATGTCTAGAGCAAACCTAAGGTGTAAAGGACAAAGTTAAAGTCCCAATGAAATGTAAAATGGTTTTCACATTTTTAGCTAATTCTTCATATAATGATGTATAATAATGTACATATTTAGCAATACATGCCCAAACATTTTCCACAATTTTATTTTCTTGTATTTTTATACCAAAATCCCATTACTTTTACTTATTGGAAAAACTGTATATTTTTTGTGGTTACTTGATGGCGTATCAGTAGGCAAACATAAAAATTCCAACCAATAACTATCATACTTCATATAAAACCTGCATCTTCTTCATTTTTGGCATTTTGCATTTCCACCCCTCAAAACTCTGTTTCACCATGGTTACAGTTCTGATGTTCCCATGTTATGTCCCACCCCAACATCCTTTTTCAACTGGAAATACTGTATGTCAAATTACAGAAGCAAGACTATAAAATGGTGTGACTTTAAAAATGGCAGTTACATGATGCAATTAATAATAGTATATTATGAACACATGGAGTCTTAGCACCATAACTTACCCAGTCTCTCCAATGAGGGGGAAGTAGGGAGCAGCAGAGTCACCATGAGCGTAAAGGGTTTTGGTGCAGTAGTTGACTCCAGAGAAGAGAGGGCGGCAGCTCTCAGAGCCTTCCCTGTGTGGGATGAGGATGGCCTGGCCAGCACTCACAAGCAGCATTCTATTGCTATTTCAAAGAGAGCAAAAACAGCAAAATCAGCTTTCCTCATCTTCTATTACCTTTATGGAACATACTGTACTGTATGAAAAATCCCATCTGCGAATGCTGTGGTGCCCCCTGTTGGAACACTGTCGCCCGAGTACTGGCTTTTTTTTTTTTTTTTTACAGTGATTTGTTGGATTAAAATGCATTGGCTGAGCTTTTAAAATACACCTGAATTTGACTGCAAAATTACAAATCAAGTTCTCATCACAGTGAATATACTCCAAATTTAGGTGGTCAAATAATGTACATATCAATTTAATCAATTACATATAAAACACATCTACGTGTATCCATGTATGTACTGCTGTTGTTATTTGGTACCTGATTCTGAAGAACTTTGTGGTGTCCTTTGGGGCGGGAATGGACAGCTTGACCTGGTTCTGGTCCATGGTGATCTTGGCATTGAGAGCGCTCTCGTGGTACATGTTGGTGTGCATCTCAACAGCAGAGACGACAAATTCAGGGACATGGACTCCCATCTGGGTCACAAACTCAATTCCCACAGAGGGCATGAAGGACACTTCCTGCTGTAAACCAATATATAGATCAAATGACATAAAACAGGTTGCAGAGACATGAGAATCATTGAATCATTGAAGAAAATATACAACAGAACTCTACTACCAATACTACTACTACTACTACTGACAACAATGCATAATAGCACTTTGCATGATACTTAAAAGACACTTTACAGAAAGTAAATCACAAAGAGAGCAACAGTATAATAATATGGAATCATGTTGGATTGTTCCGATGGAACATTGCAAGAAGGTTGAGGATAATGAGGTTTACCATGCTTCGTGTAATGCGAACGCCTCCCTTTGCACCAGGAGCAAAGGTACCAGAAAGAGCAAACTTCAGAGGGAAGCCAGATGCTGTTGACAAGGTGAATTTGTTGTCCATGAAGATGTAATGGGCGAAGAACTCATTGTCAGTGTTGGACATCAGTTTCATCATGACCTGATGAAAAAACAAGTTCATGGTTAAACTGAATGCTCTCTCACTGTGGGAAAGAAAGGCTTCATAATTTGATGGGCAGGTGTTACATAGAGTGTTTGAAGAACAGTACCTGGGTAGGAATAATCCTTAGGAAAATGTCTGAATACATAATTGCGTTTCGAGTGATGAACTCCAGATCGCTGCTCTTGATGTAGCCAAGCTCATATCCCATCATCTTAAGGTAGGCCATGGCCTCTGGGGACTGTTGACTCTGCAGAGCCTCTGCTAGCTTGTTGAAGTTTTGAACAATTTCCCTCACAAGGTTTACAGGCACCTTAGGAAAGAGTTCCATTTAATTTTTATATCAGTGGTGGTGAAACAAAGAGTGTGTAACAGAAGACAAAAAAATATGAAAGTCGAAGTACTACACAGTTGTTATACCCGTTGCTTCTTTTCATCTGATCTCAAGGGAGCAGCCCATTTCTCCAGAACCTCATTGATCTTGGTTGGCATCTTATCCTCAGCCCAGTACAGAGCCTTGGACACAGTGTCTGGGAAGAACCCATTCTTTCCAAACAGAGCCTCGATGGCAGGCTCAAAGCCCTTTCCTTCCATGCCAACCTACAGGCCAATAAAACGATTGGAGTCAGGATGACAGGTTCACAGGTTTGCTGTGATAAATTTCAGACCCAGGCCAAAGAGTATTTGTAAATACTATTCGTGGTTATGTTTAACCAACTTCAGTGGCAGATGGCTGGGGTTTAAATTGCCAGAAAGTTTTCACAATAACAGGAAAGCACTTGAACATCAATTAAGTATACCTTTATACTTGGATTATCTATATAATTTTCTATAGCTGATAAATGACACTCATCTTGTACCCCAAGCAATCTGGAAGTATTTTTTGCAACTACTATTTGACCCAGCCCAGGTCAATTGTTATGACTTATTACTTAATGAAAGTTGTACATACCTCCCACATATCCATATTGTAACCAAAGGCTTTCAGGGTAGTTTCCAGCAAGACCTCTCTGGGCAACTGGCTGGTAGGATCAAAGACGATGTTGCCTTGAATGTTGGCCTTCAGGCTTTCATGTGCCATTCCCATCTTGTAGTTGCGAGACATTGTGTTATAGTTATTGTGGGTGGCGACATCAGTGTTCTGTAGGGCCTCCATTATCTTCTTACCAAGCCTGAGGAGAAATATGAAAATGAAAAAGAATAAGCTAATTATAAGCTACATAATTCCAAATAGCTGGGCTGTTACATCAGCATGGTGGTTCAATGAAATAAGGCACCATATAAATTAAGAGTTTCTGTTCATCTAATACACTGCCAATTGAAAGGTACTCTTACATCTGGGTCTCTGGATCTGTGGAGGAGATGATGTTGTAGATGTGAGAGCTCACAAAAGCCTTGACCTGCATGTTCTGATCTGGCTTAAGCAACTTCTTGACTAGCTCAAAGTCACTGGCCTCGGGGTTCCTCATCAGAATCAGGTAGGCTGCCAGACGCTTCTGCACAGCACCCTTGTTATACTGGCAGACCCTCTGGAGGTTAGAGCGAACCTGGATAGGAAAACAAATAGTAACTTATCAGTCAGCATATTCTTGGAGGAAGGAGGTTGTGTGAAAACCTGTATTTTAAAATTAGTATATGTAAGTGACTTATTTGTGCTGTGTTTCTGCTGAGGGGGCATTGCAAATGATTTACCTCATCAGTTACAGACATGCGTCTGAAAGCCTGGATGGCAGCTAGCTGGACAGACAGTGTGGTTGCAGGCTGTCTCATGCACTTCAGCAGGGTGGTCTTTATAGCAGGATCTGCAGCCTCCATTGCATCTCCCATGTTACCAACAACCTGCAATTGTGGATGGAATAGAACAGGAAGTCAGAATAAAACAAACAAAACAAAACAAAATGTTTATTCTAAGGGGTGCATCAGAGCTGATTGGTTACCCACCCTCAGGGTCAGGAAGGTAAGGTCTTTCTCCCCAGGGCAGTCTGTGCCCAGAATGGAAGCCATGAACTCAGACACAGCAGTGATCTCAGGGGTGACTCTGCCCTCCGCCTGGTAAAGCCTGACCATGGCAGACACTTGGGATTAGAACATTTACAACAGAAACCAGAAACCACAGTCACAGTAATGAGTTGGACTTTCTTCAAAGCTCAAATAAAGTTGATCCACGATCACCATACTTACTTCCTGACAACATTGCTCAGGGCATACATGATGGGTTTGCTCTGCTTGTACTGAGCCATTGCCAGCAAATCCTTGACTAAGAGGCGGGAGGGGCTGTGCAGCAGTCCCAGGGCATAGACGGCAGCATCAACCTCAAGAGCAGCAGTGTCGAAGGTCCTGAGGATATTCAGCATAGCGCTGGTGCATTCTGGGGTACCACACTGAGTCAGAGCTTGCCATGTCAGAGATTGGGATATAGTCTGCATCTCCTCAAGGGCAGCAGGAGTCAGGACGTCAGCCTTCAGGCCGTGTAGCTCAGACACCAGCTTCTGAAAGGTGCTGGCACGCCGCTGGTTGCCATAAGGGGTCTGTGCCATGGTGCTCAGCTCCCTCATTAAGGCAATGACAGCATCCATGGTCTGAATGGGGGACTTGTCCTCTGCAGCCTCCATGGGCAAGAACTTCAGGTTGGCCTCATCTTTAGAGATTCATAACACAGGACCAGTAAGACTGTGCTGGGAATTTTGGCATATTTGACATATCGAGCATATTTTTATATATTACAATATATTCTTACAGTAAATCTAAACACTCACTGTTGTCAAAGACTCTATCATTGATCTTGCTGCTATCCCGGAGAGTCAGAGTCTGCTTCACCAGAGTAGAAACTCCATACTCATTCCTAATTTCAACAACAGAGAAAGATGTCAGTACTATTAGGCAATGATTATACAAAATGATTTCATTTTCAATAAAAAAAAAAATCCTCTTTTGTCAAAATGTCTTGCAAATATGAGCCATTGGGAATAATGCAATGTTCAATCCTGAAATTGTTGATATTCCAAGCTATATAACTATGGAATATGTATTCATACACACTACAAAATCCTCTATATAATTTCACTGTTTGTTATTGTATTCATGCTTTTTTCTTTACAAACTTACTGGCGAGAGAAAGGCAGGAAGATGTGTTTCTCTGTGCAGGTTCCAGAGGTCATATGCTTCTTGTGGTTGTCAAACTTGTAGTTGCAAGTCTGGGTGCTGCTGATCATCTTGGACAGAGGGTAGTGCTGGCGACAAGGAGACCACGTTCATGTTTTGTTAGATTATGAAGAAGAAAAGACTGCTGAATCCCATTATCTTGGAGTTTTAGAAAATGTATGAAAGAAGCAGGGCTGCTAGGGCTGAAATACAATTCTAAATCGGTAATGCCATGATATATGAAACTTGTTTCACTTGTTTTTCATGCTTTCAGTTTCATATGGGCGGCATGTAGTATTGTCTTAGGTGTCACGGTGACTACAGAAGAGAGGTTGTACGTGTCCTAATTCCACTTTTGTCAACAAGCTCCCAATTCACTAAGAGGCCGCAAATAGACCAGTGGACCTCCGCTGCAAGCTTGGATGTTGGATATCATTGTTTTAAATTGACTTCCAACCAAACAGTTATTTGCTGCTTAAGCCAGTTGGGGACCTACTGTGGAGACACTATTGAGACTGCCTTAGGTGGGGCTCTACACAAAGCAGTGCTCAGCATGTAATAAAAGGCAGCGCTGTGTAGAAGTGGAAGTATGCACCTCCAGCTAGATTCCAGTAAATGGGTGTTTTTTTATGTATCTCTACAAGAATAGTATGCATCCTTTTCTACTTAGAGATAGTGTTGCTACTGAGAATTGCCCCATCCCAGACCGACTCTAGCAACTTCTGGCCTTGAGCTTGTGGCTGTTACACTATGAAGTCATTAGGTAAGCTGTTACCATGCCAGAGATGAGGGCCAGGGGACTGGTGTGGTCCTTCTGGGCGCTGAAGCCGTCACATCTGGAAAGATCCCGGGTGACAGTCACATCGGTGGCAATGTCCTGCCTGGAGTTTACAGTGAAGTCGGTGGCGCAGATTCCATGCACGGTGGCCTGAAGATGGTGAGAGGTGTTGACAGTGAGGAGATTGGAGAAAATTCAATTCAAAATTCAAATTCTTTGTCAAATAGTATAGTAATACCATTCATGGTTTGTTTTACCCTATTTTAGTGTTTCAGATGTATGAGGCCTACCACAATACAATGAATGCCAGACATAGACAGTTGTAAGAGAGTATTTTACTAAACTTGATTAAACTTCTCTGTAATTGACAACTACTATAATTGTTCTGATGCAGTAAATCCCACCCACCTGGCACTCCAAATATGTTAAAACAAACACTACTTAGTTGTAACAACTGGTTTGGTAAACTTGTTTTGTGTGTTCGACTAAAAGTCTGCGTCAATCAGATTACTTATCGAGGTGGAGAGATTACGGCCCATTTTGAGAGCAGGTGATGCCATTGCCAAGATAAACTTATCTAGGACTTTGACCTGCAGCTGAGGATTGCCATTTCGAGAACATGATGTTACAGGATGGTATTTATCACCTACAATAGGGGCAGCTTATCCTTTCGTTGCACAACTTGTTTATCTTTGCAGGCATCCACAAAAACAGAATCAAGCTCTCCTTGGTGACTCAGGCCTTAAAGTGATTGATAACTGCTGCATGTATTAACATTATATAAATTAGGCAATGAGCTTTCGTGGAGCTGCGCTTACCATTTCTTCATTCCTCTCCTCTTCCAATGCAGGCACAATAAGGGCAGAGACGATTCCCCTCTTAACGTTCAGGATATTGATTGGTTCATCATCCTCAGGGAAGAGTTTCACATCTGTCTGTCCTTCAACTGTGATCTTCAAGGGGTTCCTGTAAAGGAGGACAGATGACCATTTACAACCTGCCATTAATGTTATATTATGTTATTTGTATGGTTGTATACTGCTTGCTTGTACCAACAGTTGCTCTGCTGTTTGTTGCCCTATATGTTTATATGTCACACGTCATTGTCTTTCCCCCTGTTGTGACAATTTAATTTAATTTAATTTAATTTAATTTAATTTAATTTAATTTAATTTAATTTAATTTAATTTAATTTAATTTAATTTAATTTTATTTTATTTTATTTTATTTTATTTTATTTTATTAAATATTCAGTTTTTCTTGTTTCCTGCTGCTATCTTATCTTATCTTCAATGTTCAGGAACAT
>CABFOP010084955.1:0-12662 GCA_900683385.1 Anoplogaster cornuta | reverse complement strand
ATATATTTTTGGTGTAGGACTTACTACAGTGGTCCCTCGTTATAACGCGGTTCACCTATCGCGGTCTCGCTGTTTCGCGGATTTTTTTGTGTGTAATTTTGCATGCTTTTTTTTACAGCGTACGTATGAACGCGCATTGTGTTCGGCGTCCTGATTGACTAAGGGAGAACCGCACATGTGTTCTGCGTCCTGATTAGCTAAGGGAGTACAGAATGTTAATGCCTGTGTGAGAAAAGTGTATAAAAGTGTGTGGTTAGGGGTTTTACGGCCTTAAAACATGTATAATAATGGTAAAAAATAAAGCTGATTACTTCGCGGATTTCGTCTATTGCGGGTTATTTTTAGAACGTATCCCCCGCGATAAACGAGGGACCACTGTATATCACTTTATTACGTTTTTTAAATAAAATTCAGGCGAGAAAGATTCTGTAGATTCTGAATATGTAGTCAGTTTATCCAAATAATGCCTGTTTGGAAATCTGCACTTACGTTACGCTTACTGCATATGGAGAGCTGCTTACACACAGGCGTTATTTGGATAAACTGACCACATATTCAGAATCTACATGGTTACTTTCTCGCCTGAGAAAATATTAAAACATAACGAAAAAGGCAGGATCCAGATCTGTGCTCTGCCAGGCCGAGCACCTCCCGTCAGCAGCGGAGCGCTCGGTGGCTGACAGCTGACCGGATCTCGGCTCTCCCGTCCCGACACAGTCAAACAGCCGAGTTAAAACGGCTCGGCTGCAATCAGCCTTAATTGGCCAAAGCCGATTTGCTGGTGACAACGCGATCAGTCGATCAAACAAGTGATCAAATAAAAAAGAACACTGCTTCATTACCAGGACACTTCATGACAGAATAATGGCGGTGCTCTGTAGGAGAGCAGCCCGGAGCACTATTCCGCTCGCAGCGGTAACAAGTGCAGCAACTTCACTGCTGGACTTTAGTTACATTTCGGGAGTCATATGCCATCAAACTGAATGTGGGACTGCCGTGCACAAATCAGCCTTAAAACAATGTTGTAACGTTATCTAGAGCCATCGGCATATAGCGATTTTTCTTGTTATGCTTGTTATAAAGAAAAGGTCTATAATACATTGAAACGACATTAAACAGATAATACATTATCATAATTTTTAAATCTTTATTAACGAAGAAAATATATTTCTGGTTTTCTTTTGTTGCTTGTGCAGCATTTGCCAACACCATGCCGATGATTCTGGGAGAATTCTCATAATCCTTGGTTTGAAGTGTGCCTCTAAGTAGCCCTTGCCCTTGGCCCTAGCCCTCGGTCCAAAACAAATTGGGACACCCCTAGCCCTACACGTGAACGTGCAAAACAGAGTGTTAGGGCCAAGGGCTAGGCTACTCCACCCACTCCACCCAATAATATAGCAGGCTTTGGCAAACATGGTGTAAACAGTGTGTATGCTTCTGCCTGTCATAATTCCATAGTTTAAATTTAAGATGCCAGCACAAATAAACATTTGGGGAAATTGCTTACTGTTACCATCAGTGTTGCTACAGTGCCTATAGAAAGTCTTCATTAGGCACTGGATGTGTCCTTCATATCACTGCAACACGATGGCATTACAGCTAACAATTAGCTAACTCAAAGTGGCCACTGGCCAGGATCATAGCAATGTGGGTGCTAGCAGTATGAATGCAGTTGTACTATAGACCTTCACACCAACACAGACAGTACAGGTAACATGTTGGCTCAGACTCGTAGCAAGACTTACTTGTTCCCTCTGATTCCTTCCCTCCGGACGGTGGCGAGGCCCTCACTCACCAGAGTCTCTGCAATGTTCTCGCCTGTTGTGTCTACAAAGAGATGGGAGACACACAATATATCAAACACTCGAGCAACACAGAAAAATCATTTAATCAGAATTTAACATTTAATGAATTGAATGAGGCATCTTTTACCAAGTCCATTATAATTACAATTCTAAAAAAAAAAAAACATGATACAAAACAAACTCTTATAGGATGAGTATTCATCCCAAGCCACAATGTATGTGGGCACTGTTCCAGGCCCATCTGCAGACCAAGAGGTGGTGGTCCACTCACCCTTCCCCAGGTAGACCATGCCGTACTCTCTGCCCGCAGCGGTCTTCACCTCCACGTTGAAGCATACCTCTTTGCCAATTAGCTTCTTCCGCAGGAACTCTCTGGCTTGGAAGGCCCATGGCTGCAATACAGGAATGAAAACAAAAAGTTGTCCCCTTAAGACTCAAGTCTAACTCAGAACTCACACATACATATCTCTAGGCTCTGTTGCCATTTATACAAACAGGCATAGTCTGAATACTAATTTATACAATACAGCAGTTATATTACAGAAATAGGATAGCAACTATGACAGAAATCCCAAAGCAAACTCTTCTACCCTGAACACAACACACACTTCAAGATTAGCTCCCATATAATAAAACTTAGAGGGCTACTTTGCAGCACATTATCCCCCCCCCCCACACACACACACCTCATCAGGGGTGTCCTTGGTGTCAGGCTGGCTCTGAGCGGCTCGGCGGGCCATGGTCCCGGCCCGGATGTTACTGAGGTTGATCTGCCGCTCCGGGGGTGGGCCACCTCGAGGCTGGCCCCGAACAATGATGGCACAGCCTGACAACACCTTGTGGAACAACAGCAAAGGCAGTCTATGAAGTCAACAGTAAAATAGCTCAAAAACTAATTGTTACAAAAACTACATTTTAGCTCTGGATGTTAATACTTTCGTGTGTGCGTTATTTGGTCCGAATAAACCCTTTTTATCCAAAGATTATCTTCAAACACAACACCGTTTCCTGCAATTTTTTGTAGTACCACCAACATGCTGAGACCAGATTCTGTATGCAGCACTCTGCATTGACATTTGTGGTACCCAGAAATAGGGACTGAGTGGGAGCTCTCCCCTTAGACAACACACAGACAATCAGTCAACAACACCATTTGCATTCATATAGTGGCAGGAGTAAAAGAAAAGGATAACTAGGTAAAAAAGCTAAATTTACAAGGTGGTTATGCATCCAGTATATATAGGGTACTGTGTGGAAGCTTAAAAGTTGCCCGGCGCACAATAGCTATGAATTAGCTGAGTCTGTTTCTACTAGATGTTATTGGAGCCTGCTAAACTATTACAGAGCTGGAAAGCAACTTAACAGTATTGCAAAGTTGTCATGGTGACAGTCTGTCAAAGTCAGCATTCAGACGCAAGGTGAGATTATGCAGTATGATAACGTAGCTAAACACGAGGGGGAAAAAAGATAACCTACTCCTGGGTTTGACAACCGCGGCATTTACACGAATCTGAGCAAACACCTTTTATCTGTGGCCTCTCTAGTGTGTCTGCGGGGAGCATCACTGCGTGCTGTTGATCTAAGATGTGAGCCAGATAAAGCCAGTCCTTCATCAAATCACCACTGCTTTCCACTCAAGACTGAATCACTCCCTCCAAGTAGGAGCCAAGCGGAAGGGGTGCTGTAATTTTTCACACTGACCAGCCATGGAAAAAGGAGGCACCGCTTTCCCCTCACTCTGTTTAGAGAAGGGCCAAACTCCACTTGGAATGTACATGGCCTTGCTTGACTCTCTCATAACCTTTCCAGGCCTAAAGTTGATTGTGTTTGATAAGGGACACTCTTGTCACCCAAGAGGTCTGCTAATCAATAGAGGTCAAGGGTATTCCAGACCTAATATAAGCAAGTTATCATTATTGGCAATTTCTTACCAAAACGTCATTCATGTAACTACTTACAATCGGGTGCAAGATGTGATTCTATAATAACTCTTTGACAAAAACAAACCTCTATTCCCATGGCCCTGAACCACAAGAGTGTAGCCTACTCAGACGCTCATCCTCTTGAGGTAGGACAGCCAAGACTTACCTGTTTACAGGTGATACTACAGTTCTAAATAAAGCCCATCCTCAAACACTTGGAGACAAACATACCTAGGAATAAAACACGCTCTGTGTGGTAAAGTGCATCATGTTGATGAGGTGTAAATGAGAGATATGCACCTGTTAGTATATTCTGTGTTTCTTATATTCTGAGTGCAACTAATTCCAACATCTAAGACAATTTAAAAAATGTTTTATTCTATTCTATTTTTTTCTATTGGAGAAAAAAATCTGCATTTCACAACTTGATCAACTGCCGGTACAGTCACAACAAAGTAGCCTAGAGGTTATAGGGCTTGTGAGCTGAAAGCAGCCAGTTCAAATCCCGGGACAAACTGAGAAAATATAGTTGAGAAAAGTGAATGAGTAACCCCTCCTTAGACTCTGAGGGGGTCTTGAGCAAGGCACTTCACCCCCTATCCGCTCCAGTGGAGTTACAGTAGACTGTGGCTGTACTGGGCAGCTCTCCGGTGTGACCATGTATAACCGTGTGAATATGAAGAATGATGAGAGCATGCATGTTAAGTTGACTTTCCCTGAATAATTAAAAGTTTAAAAGGCCTTTAGAAAAGACCTAAAATGACAGATGATGAAGAATCGTATGGGGCAGCATTAGGCACCGAGACTACACACCACTACTACGAATGAGAGATTGCAGGGACCAGAAAGCTCTACGTGTCAGTTTCTCGTGGTCGCGTTTGACTTTTGACAGCACACTTGGCAAATACTCTGCAGACTGAAGAACCTAAACTCGCCATGCGGCCTGGCTACAGCGGTTATTGGCACTGGACTTCACGCTAGCAGCTGCTGAAATATCCCATATGGGTATTGATGAGAAATGTTGTGAGCCATTGGAATAAGCAGATAGCTTATGGTGTTAGCTAGCGGCTAACTCAGACATGTGGTTACAGGGAAGAATTAATTCACTTTTGGTCAAAGGTAACGTTATCGATTCCGTTTTCAACAGCACAGCAGTCGACGAACTTTGATCATGATGGCCAGTAAACCTTACATTAGCTAACGTTACCTGTTAACATTAATTAGCTATGAATCAAAACATCTGCTACCGTTACAGCTAAGTTAACTAATGTAGTTGTCACCAGTCTGCTTGGGCATGAGTAGAAGTAACGTAGCTCACTACAATGGAAGTGCAAGTTCACTTTATATTTGTCAGAACCATTTGTAACGTTAATTAAACTAAACTATCTTAAGTTACTTCCAGCTAGCAAGATAGCTAACGTAGGCTAATTGGCTCCAGCTAATTAGCAAGCTAGCTAATGTTAGCCGACATGCTTCTGCAGTCTGGTGAGCTGCTTTAAAGGGTGAATGACAGTTTTAATGCATTGTATTAGAAGCATTGGCATTGAATAGACGATTTTATAAATGCCGTCAAATAATTATATTGAAGTTGTCTGACAGTTTGCGACATTTAGTTTAGCCTTCTTCAGCTCTATGCTCACCAAGCTAGCAAGCTATATGCTCTGTCAGACACACGTAGTGAGCTGATATATGCATGTGTTGGGGATCCTAGTATCCTACCATCTTGACAATTCCTCGTTGCAGCGGAGCGGACGCAGCGGGGGCTGCCTGAGCTTGTGCCGAAACAGATGCCATGTCCACCGGTTGGAGATATAACGCCGATAAGGGGTGACCAGGTGAGGGAGCCGGGACTCTTAAGTGACTGTTCTACTGAAAGCCAAGAGAAAAGGGCTGAGCACTGACGAACACACACGTTATACCGGAAACACGCCGTGCCATGCACACACACGTCAAAACCGTTACTTTTCCGGGTCCAGGGAGCACAACGAATGGGAGTGAATGGAGCCTCTTCTCGACCGCGTAGGCGAATTGAAATATCGACTTCCGGTGCAAGAGCTGCGACACGTCAGCATAGCGTTAACCCAACTCGTGCTGCCTTCAAGCGCTGTCGGATATATCGCAATTACAATTTGCACTTCACATGAACGACCCAACAATGTAGCAAATACAGTATGACTATGAAAGTGGAAAGTTTCTATGGTAGAAAGGTGACGTTTAGGAGTCCAAGAACATGGAAACTGTCAATAACACATGGTAAAACTAACGTTACTTTCTTATTATATGTCACTGTTTAGTGTGTTGTGTAAATAAATACTGGTATTGTTGCATATGTTTCTATTTTCAGTCTTTGTTGTTTTTAAGCAGTTAATCAAAAAGTGTTTTTGTTTATTACATTAAAAACAAAAAAAATGCATTTTTATGAACTGCTTTTTTGTTTTTAATAAATTAATGTCAATCACATTCATCATGCAAGTTTTCTCCTCTTCATTCTGCCTCTGCATCAGAAAGTGGCTTATGTGCCACAAATATGATGACAGCCATCAAGTAATTGCTCTTGTTACAGTTATTATTTTCAACCAAAACACTTGAATGCACGACGTGTATTTACAACAGTAAACGGAAGTAGCAGCTTATGAGGAGACCATGAAGGTAGCACAGTATCATTCATAAAGTTCTCTCACAGTGGATGTCAGTAATATGTGTGGTTTACAATCAAAATACCATACCATCCTCACTCCTCTCCTCTTGTCTAGAAAACAGAATAGAATAACTAAAAATAAAATAAACTATACTATATTTATATGTTTAAAGTTGCCTACTTTATGGGGTTTTTTAATTTTATTTCCTATGGTATCACTATAGTATTCCTATAGGGATTCATGTGGTACCTAGTGATGTTATAATTATTTTTTCATACTTTATTGTATAATTTATCCCTCATGTTATTTTTCTGTGGTCTGTTTTTGATCTATAGCTGCTATGATATTTAAAGTTTTGCTATGACATTTGAATTGTAGCCTTACTATAGTTTATTTTTGTAGAATACTTCAAACGCACAACTTCCAAGATAAGGGTGTATGAATAAACATATCAGTACTTTTAAAAGGGGGTAACTACTCAATTAGGGGTTCTCGTTGAACAGCCTAAGCAATATTATGAATATGAACAACTTTCCCAAAGCCAGAAACCATCAAGTCATCAAGACATACTGTAAATTCTGCTTCAGAGACAGACTGGAGGACTGATTTCTATTTTTGTACTGAAAAATGCTTTCTGTGAGTTTTAACATCAAGGTTGTAGTGACAAAACCAGACAGGGGATAGTAGGCCTAATTCAATAAGTTAAGTGATGAGTACCTTGAAACATGATTGCCCACTGTCATGTTGTGTGTTGAAATGTTCCACAACTTCCACAATCTTTTGAAGATCGGGAAGATCTGCATGAATTTCACCATTTGTCAACTTCTGTCTAAGCATTCATTGAAATTTCTGTACATTTTGTTAACTCACCATTTTATACAACCTGATACTCATAACGTGCATTATAGGGCCATACCACCATTACCCCTCTTTTAGCCATGCAGGTTTTGGAAAGGTCCAGTGATTTGATCATTTATCAATAAAATATATGATTAATAGGAAAGCAGTCATATTTTACAGTACAAACTTGATAATAAATGTATTTTACAGAAATCGCACCCAGACATTATCTATTTTTGTTAAAGCATATGTTGCATAACATTTGCCATTAACCACATCTTCCTCATTTACAAAATGAATTTGAGTAAGCGTATGACTACTTTGGCCAGTTTAATAGTAAATGTCATTAATTACAGCAGTTATTCATTGCAAAAATAAAAACTGCATTGCTTCAAATTATTGACACTTATTTCTGGAAAATTGTGGAAACACAATTGCAGTTTCTCTCAGCCCATTTGCAGAATGTTTCAGTTGTTTTAGAATAATACGATTTTAAGACTGAATGTGAGAGTAAATGACGTGCTACAAGTAGTTTTGGGTTCAAGAAGGTGGTGCAACTGGTCCAAGAAGATTGTGGTTAAGGTGCAATATCTTAGATGATCATATAAACTACCTACACTGCAAGAAATGTCCATATTAACAAGTTAATTACTCTATTTGAAACCCCAACTTTCTTAAAACAAGACGGAAATGATTATATATGAGATAATTACATTTGTTTGCAATGCTCATTCAGTTGTTACTGGAATTTTCTAGAAATGACTATCAATATGAAGTAAGGCATAACAAAGCAGAACACTCCACTAGTTTTAAAAAAAAAAAAATACCCTTGAGTCAGGGAAAGTCTTCAAACAAGTCGATCTGCAGTGGAAACAAATGAAATAATTTCACTCCAAAAATATATTCTTTTTTAATTTTGCGTTAAAAATAATATATTTAACGCTTAATACTAGATGAAATTAGGCTACTTGATAAGATGGATATTTTTTGCAGTGTACTGTTGAAGGCACGCATGGCTACGGCTGAGGAAAGGGACGCAAAAACCTAATAATAATAAAAAGACAAAAAGAATAATCTGTCCGTGCTATCCGAAGCACATTCAAAGTCAAAATGATATATTAGAATTCTAATTCCTCATAACAGGTAAGAGACATTTTCCAACTTTGAAACAAATGACTACTGAGCTGCAGCTCTGTTGCGCACACGGCACTCTGGTGCGCTTTGGAGAGGTTCATGGTGCCCTTTTTACGCGGGTGAATGAGCGCTATTTCTCCATAGTTTCTGGACACACACAAGCACAGATACACGTGTTGGTGGCACGGAACAGAAGACAGACGTGTCAATGAAGTCAGTGCATATGTAGAGACACTGCTAAGACACTAATGCACCTGTGCTCCTCTTTGGAGATCCCAGATGAACATTTACGCACCGCGAATATTGAGTCGTTTCTGTGTTCGCCACACAGGCGTTTTTATCATCTTCGGTTTGCACACAGAGCATGTGCAATAAAGCACTATAAATCAATGAGCACATCAACTCCCCAGTAATAAATTAATAGGCTTGCTTTATTTGTCCTTTGTCTCGGTTGGCAAGGAGATGATGGTGTCCAAAATGGCTGTGCTCTATATAAGCTGGCTGACTGTACACAGAGGGTATTATTGTCCTCTAACTCGTGGTTAATGTATAATTTGGACCATATGGCATTTTAAAATCTAAGCCTTTATTTCGGTGGCACTTCGATCTGTGTGGACCCAACTAATGATATTCAATTAGTCATTAAACAGGCCAAAAGACGAGGCTTGTGTGGGGTTTCACATGGGCTAATATTTGCTCGTCAAATATTTCCCTTTGAAACGTTTACAACACATTTTTATCTGCTGGCTGCCCAAAGAACATCTGTGAGGTTGTTTTTTCTGCCTCCCTATTCTGGTTCGACGAGGTGTCCCCATGGCTCTCTCTCGCCTTGCGCCCGTACACCAGTCTATATTTGTTCATGCTTTGAAAGAAAATGTAATAAAGAGAGGCTGCCTGATGGATTTATGATTGATCAAAAGCACTTTACCATATGGCAGTCGTCATTGGAGCAGATTTCCAAATGTTTGTTTTATGAAAGGAGAGCAGAGATCATTTTAATCTGAACCACTTCACATGGGAAAGGATGCACAGGTCACGTGACCACGAGAAGGAGAAACATACCCGTGTTCATTTGGGTTTTTGAAAAGTGGAGTTTGCATCTTTATTTTTTTAGCTTAACGATCTACTGAGGCAGACAATTCAAAGATTTTATTCTGTTGTCCTGGAAAATGGATTCCTCCAATGAAGAGTATATGGGCAGCCACTGCGTAAAAGGAAACCAGTCTGAATTCCCAAACTAGAATACGACTCTCCTGATGTACTGATTGCACGGGGACAACGATCTGAATTCATAGCACTTTTTATATGAAGCCAGTGGTGGAAATATGAGGTCTAGAATAGACTACAAATTGAAATTGGTGCCCAGGGGCGTCAACTTACCCCTTAAAGTATGGCTTTGCATGTAATATCATTTGCAACCAAAACAAAATATATGTATAGATGATGGTATGATATATTATTTTGGAACATTGGTTCTGAATTCCTCTTATCTCATTGTTTTGCTTCCAAATAAATGTCTGGTATTTTGTTTTACTTGATAGTTGCTCTTCATTACAGTGATAAAAAAAACCTGCATGATCAAATTTAGATTTTTACTTCGGCTAAAATGTGGTGTCCATAACTGCACTGCAAAACATATCCATCTTAATTGGCCATTTAATCTACTATTGAGTCTTAAAGTGTTATTTTTTCTCATAATCTCATTTGTTTCCAAAGCATATCCAATAGGCTGAAGCTTGAAGATACTGACTCTTGTTTCTTGAACATTTCTGAAACAATTGAAACAATTATTTAACTCCCATTTGCAGAAATTATCACTTGTTTTACGAAAAATAAGATGTTAAAATGGAGACTATTGTAGAAGTGGAGATGTTTTTGTAGTGTTGCCATGCCAAACTGACGCCCATTGTACAAGTCGACTCCCTGGATTGACTTGCAGGCAATATTGACATTTCAGGTATCCTGCCACCACGTCATGTTAAAGTCTGCAGGCCTATAAATTAGTGCTGTATAGGGCGTGATTCCTCCCACTGTCTTCTACCAGGCATCCCTGGAGACATCTGATCTGGCCTACAGGTGGAGGAGATATTTCTTGTCCCGTCATTTTGCTGAATTAGATTTTTAATCAATTTAGTATCTGCAAGACTGAGGAGCGTGGAGATGTGCGGAACAAACCTGGATCTGCCAAATAAAGGTTCAGTCAACAATTTTATTATAATAATTGAACAAGCTCTACTCTGATTATTCGTCACTATAGGTCTATCAATGACAACTTAGGCTATATTTTAATTCAAGCGACAACACTGCAAAAATGTGGTTCTTAACAAGGCATATCACTCCACTAACATTATGCAACTTAATGCCACAAAATTTGGAAACAATTAAAAAAGATTTTAAGACTCAATAGCCTATCAAATTCAGTGACTTGAGTTGTTTTGGTATTACTATTTATGTAATACGCATAGAACAGCTGTACTAATGCCATTAAGACTAAATGTCTTATTAAGATGCATATTTTTGCAGTGAATTATAGGTTATATTCCATGTATTCTGAGCAGGTGGAGGAAGTGTGAACCAGCTTGGGGGGGTGTTTCTCAACGGCAGACCTCTCCCAGCGTCCAAGAGGAGGACCATGATTGAACTGGCCTCGGAGGGAGTCCGTCCAAGCCAGATCTCCAGGATCCTTAGGGTGCGCATCAAATGTCCACTACCACCAAATGTGTTTAACTTGTATCCGAGTATCCATTAGATTATGCGCTGAGGGGTTTGGCAGTGCTTCCACTAACAACATGAGTACCTCACTGGATATGTCCATATTTGAACAAAATAAGCCTAATTGATTATACAACTGTGACCCAGTGGATATCGTGTTCAACTTGTGTTTTAGGGAATCTTTGACAGTGTTGAGCGGTTAAACGCTTTACTATGTGACGCAATAGGTGAATGTGATTACATTGACGTCACAGGTGTCCAGCGGCTGCGTCAGTAAGATCCTCAGCCGGTACCAGCGGACCGGCCTGCTGGAGCCCAAGGCCATCGGAGGGAGCCGGCCTCGACTCCTCACCCCGGGCGTCATCTCCAGGATCATCCAGTGTAAAAGGGACAACCCGACCATTTTCGCCTGGGAGATCCGAAAGCGGCTCGCAGCTGAGCGCCTCTGTAAGCCCTCCCAGGTTCCCAGCGTAAGTCACATTGGAATTTACCAGTGCAAGATTCCCTGGAACTTTCAAAACTTTCATCAGAATGTTTCAGCACCTAATGGAGTTTTTCCCACATCATCCAAGGTGTCTTCTGTAAACCGGATTTTGAGAAAGATCCACTTAGACCATGGGCCGATGTGCATGGAGATCAATGCGCACAACAGGACTGACCAAGGTAATTTTGTCTACCACCAATACGCAAGTTATTAGACCCCTGGAAATATAGTGTGAGGTAGGGTTAAACATCCAGGTGGTCATCATCATATTGCAAACAACCACCAGTATAAACAAATATCAATCTCCCCCTTAAAAGACCCTCATATAACTTATCTACATCAGTTTGATACTAATTTCCATCATGTCAACCTTAAAAGGCTGGTAAACTATTCTGCAAGCCAATATAGTATATGCATAGAGTAATACTATTATGTTTGAACCAAAGTTTGTAAAGCGTATTAAACCTGTTGAGTCCAGGCTTTCCTCCCATGGTCCAAGAGGAAGGGACTGAGAGAGAGCCATTAGAGACACTATGCAGTAATGACCAGAAACCTAGAGGTCCTCAGCACCGCAACCGCACCACCTTCACCCCAGAGCAGAGCAGAGCACTAGAGCAAGGTAACTTTCAATTAATAAATATCCATGTGACAGCACTGTGCTATTCTATTCTATTCTATTCTATTCTAAGAGAAACAGACACAATTTTTTTTTTCTATCTCCAACACCAGAATTTTCTCAGAGTCACTATGCAGATATGTACACGAGGGAAAAACTATCAGCAGAAACCAAACTGTCTGAGGACACCATCAAGGTACACTAATAATACACTTCTTCAGAGCATTCGTAAGAGTATCACAGCTCCGTGTTTCTGCTCTTGAGATTATCATCTGTCTCTCAAAGGTCTGGTTTTCAAACAGACGCGCCAAATGGAGGAGAGATGCCAAACAGAGGGATAGTGTGCCGAGTAAGTGTGTGTGTGTGTGTGTGTGTGTGTGTGTGTGTGTGTGTGTGTGTGTGTGTGTGTGTGTGTGTGTGTGTGTGTAAAAAAAAGTGACATGAAAATATTTCGCCGGGACACACACAGACATTCGGGGTATCTGTCCTTTTCATAGCGGGAGGTCTCCG
>CABFOP010084950.1:0-11013 GCA_900683385.1 Anoplogaster cornuta | reverse complement strand
CTAATCATGTGTTGTTATAAATAAGACATTTATTCAACATATTTAAAAACATCAATAACTATAATAGCAGTCTTACAAAGAAATGTACAGTCTTGGAATTTTCAACAACAACAAAATAAATTAAATTAAAATAAATAATGTTTAAACAACAACATACTGCAAAACATACCTATGAACGGCATAGGCCGTTGGTGGTTTCGGAGATGGGCTATCATAATTCCACCTTTTGTCACAACTGTCACAACTTACAGGCGTGTCATGAATGACTCCATCTTTCTTTGAAACCCAATAAACTCACACACCGCCAAGTAAACTTTTCTTGTTGGGGGATAAAGCCTCTCAGCGGCCCCCCCCCAAATTCCTCAGACATATAGAGCTGAAACGTCAGGTTCCGGAAGTAAAAGTACAATTCATAGGGAATTTGATTATCAGCCATAACGGAGTAACCGTACAAGTAAGGCTTACCATGAGCTATGAGATTATGAAACGATCGTATATACTCCTGTCCTATATCTTGTCCTGTGTATTAATGAATGCTGTAGAAGCCATAACTCGATTTTATTTCAACTCAGTTTTTAAGAAATTATGTTTTATTCGCAAATTCCTGTGGAAGTACTACTGTACACTACCCACAATCCTAGCTCGAGTTCCACCAATCAGAGACATGCTGTTACCATGGAGATATGACTCTTCTAGATTCTAGTGAATCTAGTCAGTCACTAAGGGGGCAATTTAGGGAGAAGAGTTTTCTAGACAAATATTAAATCCCCTCTAACAGAGAGAGATGGCTAACTAACGTTTCCATGCAAGACACACGAGTACTGTATTTAACACAGTTATAAATCTAACCACTAACCTTGAAAAGACCTAGGGTGAAATATTATGGTTCATTTTGGGAGTTCTTGGGCTCGATTCCCTGAGAAATCCCTTCTTGGAGACTAATAAAATATATATCAAAAAGTATATTAAAAAGTCCTACTCTGATCAAAACTTGATCTGGGATGCATTTTTTTACTTTTATGTAGAAAAATGTTGGTGACGGTGATGACCTAAAACTCTTGCCTGGAATGCATGCTTGATCGGTTCACACACAATAGATCATTGTGAAAGGTGGTTTTATTGCCTTCCTATCAACTTTAGGTCTCAACAATCCTTCACTAATCTTCTTCTGTCACCAGACCACTTGTTTGAGTGCCAGATCAGGTTTTAATCAAAAAACCTTGTGGGTCACATTTTCCCCTGTTTGGCTGTTCAAGATGGTCTTTATCTAAAGGTTCCAGGTGAGACTACTATAAAGTACTCCGTGCCAGATGGTATACAGCTGAGATGTCAATTATTCACGAGAAGGAAAGGTGTTTAAAATAGTTTTACTAAACAAAGTTTTCTCAGCTGTGTAAAATCCTGACCCTGCTAATCAAGTTGCACATTCAAACTGAGCATTAGCATTTCAGTTTTAAATTAACCATGAAAACCAGTAGTTGGTACTCTTGCACTGTTCATTATTTGCAGCTGTTGTATTTGTCATGTGTTGCTGACGTCCCTGTTAGGGAGGTTGCAATGCTCAGTGCATGCCCTAGTTACCAGGGGCTTTCAGGAACCAGGGTGCCCTTGCACCCCTAGAGATCAACCTGTTGCCATAGTAATGGGAGAAATGCATGTCTGCTTCACAACAGGGGAGATGGGAAGAGAAGAGTCCGGCATTTCATCCCATCATTAGCATATTAGCCCTAAGAGCCAATGAGATGACACAAGGTACGGGATTACTCCAAGGCGACTGGCTGTGACAATAGCCCTCCTCCTTCTCTGTACACTCTACCACCCCCTTTCAGGGGTAAAACCCCCATAATCCTAAGGGAAATCTCCCCTCGGATGAAGCAAATACTGCAGGAGAACTTATAGTTTTAGTGCGACTACTTGGTGGTTCTGTGTAGATTGTATTTGAATTGTCCGTGGGTCTGTTCTGTGTTTTGGAGGTACTGGATCAGTAGTCAAGCCATGCAATGATGCCCAGACCTCGGCAGCCTGCTGATGCCTCTTTGTTTTGGCCTATCTTTGAAGTGTCTGTGGAATGTGGTGCCTGAGGAGCACAGGAACACAACTGGTCTCAGTTTGTTGTCCAAGTTGAACTCCAGTCTGACATTCTGTGGTTCTTTTTTGTTTCTACTTCAAAATCCTTCACTCAGGAATTTGGTGAGTTAAAATGACGTTGTTGTTTTGTTTTGTTTTCAAAGTCATCAATAGGATATTTTATTGTCTTTAACTTTAGACCTCTGTACCCTTTGGTGTTTATATTTAGATGAATGAGTGGAAGAAGGTTAACATATGGGGGCTTTCTATGCTTGGTTTTGTGACCCTAATACTCTTATTGTTTTCTCTCCTCTAGTCATTCAGCACAAGGTCCTGTCTCATTTAGGTTAAGCCATGATCAGCGAGATTTAGCACTTCAAATGCAAATGAATCTTTGGACTCTCATTTAAGGAATGAAAAGCATTACAGTGAAATAATCTGTGAATATTATTGAGTATATCAGCTCTAACATATGGCCATTTGTTTTTCAAGATATTTAACAAGTTCTATGGTCAGTTTTGTAAACATGAGTGAGCTGGTTATTTTTTTAATGTGGCTTAGTTAGTACAGGACCATGAGCTCTTCCCAAATCACTCAATTTCTCCCCCTGCCCCCATCCCAGCCAACTGATTCACTTTCCTAGCATATCTGTGCTGGCCCAGCTGTAGCCCTGACGATATGCCTAATAAAACCAGGTTCATTTGCATACCAATAGCAGGCGCCATGAGTGGCTAGCTCCTAGTGCCCCAGAAACATGGACTCAGAGGAGACAAGGAGGACTGAGCTTCATGTTGGCCTCTTTGTCCTCTAAATAGGCCTTACCTCTAATCCACAATTAATTTTGTGGAATTGTCCCACTTTATGGGGCTGAACCAGATCTGTCTTAATATCAAAATTCTTTATCTATTCCCATTTTGCATCAAAATCAGTATAGAGCACTAGTATACTAGGCTATGTCAATTGTTTCGTCCAACAATTCGTTTTCATAGATAAGTCTCCATCTGAAAGAAGGTATTTGGAAGTCTTGTCATCAGATCATTCAAGGCCTTTAGACAAGGTGACTGAGGGGGCAGGACCTATTGACCTCATGGCTTTGTAGGGTAGTCTGAGTCCAATGAGAACGAAAGCATGGCCCAGCTTTGTCTGTGCTGGACCTTTATAATTCCTTCTCAGTAAAAGTGGTTACCATGGTCGTGGCTATCTGCATTAGTTTGGTAATGAAGCAAGTTGGTAAAGGCTAGATTCTTACATTCTTATGGTAGAGGTCAGAAATCGATGCGTAAAAGCCTTCTCAGTTACAGTGAAAGGTTTTCACCACATAGTCAGTGTGTAAACACACAGGCCTATGATAAGAGCTTGAGTTGGCTTGGTGACCTATTTCATAGAGGCAGAAATACTTTGTTTTGCCCAAAGGTTAGCCTCAGAAACATTTTATAGAGGTAGCTATTAACTTCAGGAAATAAAATTATCAGCCCATAAATGAGCCCTGGATTTGTTTTATTATGTTGTCCACGTGAGGCTACATTATTGGTATCACAACTACCAAAGTAATTTGTGCTTGTCAAATGGTGACAGTTTTGAACCTCATCAGGGCTAGAAAGGAGCCAGATCTGTCTATGAGGTAGACGACAGCTTGGCCTGAGGGGTGAGGTGGCTGATCTGGTTTTGTAAGAGATTCTCTGGTCTCTAAGCCCCCTACCACATGCTGGGTTTGTGTTCCCCATGGGGCCATATGGCAAAGTCTGAGCACAACCAGCTCACCTTAACTTTGTCCTGTTTAGATAATAAGTGGTGAAATGTGAGAGTTTTGTCCTGTGATTGACTTTTGTAATCTAGGTCTGTCATATAGTGATTTCTGGAAAATCTTTCCTCATATTTCTCAACTTCTGTGAAACTAAAAAGCATGTGTAAAGCAACAACATGAGTATACACTCTTTTGACCAGGAGAGGGGGCAATGACACCATGTATCTGCAAACATTGTAAACTACATATTGCTGTTATTTGTTTTGTTTTGTTTTTTAATCCATGGCAGTTAGTGACAAGTTGGTTGCAGGGTAGATTTAAGTATCCTAAGTGCTGATGAGCTTATTAGAAGTACTAAGTAGTGTGCACAAACATGAATCAGTGTCCAACGGTCCGAATGCTTGGTGTTGTGTTGTCCCTTCTCCTATTATCAATTGTGAGTCCAATCTATTATTATCAGTGAGTTCTTAGTTTGTGTGTTCCTCCCCTGCTGCCTAGGAATATGAAAATGGTGGATATTGTAGCTCAGAAAATGCCCTCAGAGAATGACGTGCATGTGGCAAGAAGCTTTCTTACGAAGATTTTGCGAAGTTCCATGAGGTATGGTTCTATGGTTTCATAGTTACCAGTAGTAACCATTCCTTTTCTCCTCCTTTCCTGTCACACGTGTGCCCATAATCATATTCTTCTTTGTCTAGTAATGTCATCATCTCCATACCTCCCATAGCAACTCTCTTTATTCCAAGGTTTTACCTGTCTCATTGGCATACCTTTTTGGATTGTCTCATGGCTCATGTCATTAGATGAATAATGTGGCTTCCAACTGTGTAGCATGCAATGCACTGTTGGCACATGGCATGTCTACATTTAATAACCACATGTTTTGTGTCTGTGTTAACAAGGAAATAATTTATTCAGGCTTATTTCATTTTATGCTGATGTGTTTGTTTACATTTTCCTGACATGCATCTCAGAAAGAACTGCTTTAAAGGGTATGTTTCACATGCATAACTGACAACTGTGCAAGGTTTGTGGTTTAGCCTTTCAACAAGTAGATTAAATCCCTCAAAATTGTTTCTGTTGGGATATGGTGGAGTAATGTTGCAAATTACAGCCTTGATGGACATGCAGTATACCAATTATTTTTGACTTGTGAAGTTGCAGTACTAGCTGTTGCGGTAGCTTTGAATTGTGCAGATTCATATGTGGAGGCACATATCATTTTCCATAAGGGGATGGTTTCTAATCCACTCTGTTTTTTGCCTTCTCTTCAGGCGGAATGAACCTATAAGCAGGCCTCACTCCTGGCACTCCACCAAGTTTAACGAAAGCCAATCAGACACTGCCAGAACACAGTCTCCGCCCACACCAGCCTGGCACACAAGATATGATGCAAGGTAACACCAGGATCATGAAATGGGCCTCTTTATTATCCGTGTTAGAAATCAAGCACTTAAATTAACATGGTATGATTATGCTTAAAGGGGGTTTGCACAGAAATGTACTTTTAAGTAGTGTACACTACTTTTAGACTGGACTGCACAGGGCAGAAGAGAGCTGCCACCACCTTTTCTGGACTGGTAAGGTCCGGTATATGTCTGGAGGCCTTGAATAATACACACCACAGTTTATAAACACTCAAAGCACTTTATTGGGGTAAAATACAACTCCTAAGGTGTGGCAATGCAGGGGGAACTTATGGCTAGTGAGGCACAATCACCACACCTAAGGCTTTAGGACTGGGTTCACACCACAAATGTGAAACAAACATTCTCCTAAATGTAAGATTTTTTGATGTTCTGTGAGTTATGAAGTGATAAGATGGCAAGACCAAGGAAAATGCAGTCCTTTGATGTCATCAAATTGCATTGGCTCAGATGGCTCAAATGGCACAGTCAGGATCCCGTATGTGTATTCACTGGCCACTTTATTAGGCTGCTCCTCCAAACAGCAAATCACGTGGCAGACATGGTGAAGGCTGTTGGAGGCAAATGGGGGTCCTACCCAGTACTAGATAGGTGCACCTAATAAAGTGGCCGGTGAGATCAGATTCAAATAAACTCATAATGATGATTAGGTCTATATGCAATCACCATTAATGTGCTGTGGGACTGTACAGAATCTTTATTTGTCTTTTTAGAGCTCGCAATTCATAACAACCTGATAATTCAATTTAGGTGAAATTCTACTTTAGCCTATATTTTAATTAATTAATTAATTGTTTCTGGACAAAGCTGCTGTTTCTGTTCTCACCTTTTCTCTCCTTTGTTTTAACCTCCAGCTCATCCTCGACTGATCTCTCCACTGGCTGGGAGCAGACAAACCTGCGCAGAGTGTCTGACCAGTTCAGCTCTCTGGGCAGTATGGACAGTCTAGAGCATGTCTCACACCCCTACCCTCCTGGTCAGCTCTCTCCGGCCAAGTCCAACAATAGTATGGAGCACCTTGGAGGAGGCAAACGAGACTCCGCCTACAGCTCCTTTTCCACCAGCTCTGGCACACCAGACTATACTCTTTCAAAGAGCAATGCGGCCTCCACAGAGAACATGCTCTATAAAGTCAGTCAGTGGGATGCAGGGGGCAAGCACAACAATGGCAGAAATAGCCAGAGCCTGAGTGAGTCAGTCAAGCAGGATGATAGGCCGGGGTACCTGCAGATGCCAGGAGGGAGCACAGGCCAGGATAGTCCAAGGACAGAAGACCAGGCTGGCACCCGCCAATCTACTTCTAGTAGAGCCAGCTGTGGACCTGTTTGGCATGTTCCTGAAAAAAAGAAGACTGCCTCCCCCTCTCCTCCCCCACCACCTCCACCTGTACGCAGCGACAGTTTTGCTGCAACCAAGGTACATGAAAGGGGGCTCATTATATCTTACCCCGAGGGACCTGATTCACATGTCCCTTCTAAACCCCACGAGAAAGGAGTAGACAAAAGATTAGAGGCTTCTGATAATGCTAAACGCACCACTGAAAGTCACCGTAGCCACATTTTAACCCCCATAAATGACAATGACAATTCTTACATTTCACCTGATAACTCGAATCACAACCAGCTCAAGTCAAACAAACAGTACTCCCTATCCAGCAATGATGTTCGGCTAGGCCAGCCCCTCCATGCTAGCCAGCCCTACCATCAATGGCAATATAATGACAAAAGCACTTTGTATTCCCAGCCCAGGGCCACATCTGTACCAAAGCCACAGAACATAAGTGGCTACTATTGCAGTATGCAAGAACTGCCCACTAATGGCTCCGCTCAACACTATGGTCAGAATCAGGGAAGGACCTCAAGCACCTCCCTATCCACTACAGCCATTGACCAAAACCCTGATAGTAGTGGACATAGTCGATACTACTGTGTTACAACATGCCAGCCTAGCCCCCACACTCTATCAGGAAAGGCAGAGGACAGGAAAAGTGCAGCAGGCATAGAGCTGGTGCAGACTGGAAATGACAGGAATTCTCTTAGCCCCCAGACGGTCACCAAAGCAAATTATCATCTTCCTCAACAACAGCAACACAGTAAGGACAGTAATGGATACAGCAAACCAGATGAAAGTGTCCGCCATAAACAGCCACTCACAGTAACTCCCCCTACTGTACTGGAAACTTCTATACCTAAACCCAGTTCTGATGACAGGGGAAGCCAGAGAAGTCACAATACACAAAATGTAGAAACTTACTATATGAGTTATCCCCTTAGCAAACAGTCTGAACAGCGGAGGTCTCTGCCACTGAAACAAAGAGAATTGCTGCAAGACATCACACGTAAGAGTCAAGAGAGCAATAAGATCTGCCCACAGGCAACCCCCATGCTTCACTCCCTTTCCATGGAGACCACAGGCCAAGATGAGAAATCCAGAGGCACAATCTATGAAGAGTCCCTTGAAAGCAAGCAGGTAAGACGTAGTGACCGTTTTGCCACCACATTAAGGAATGAAATCCAGATGAGGAGAGCAAAGCTGCAGAAAAGTCAGAGTGCAGCCGCACTCACCAGCACTGAGGCTGAGGAAGACCAGGAAGTCTGGAAGTCCACAGAAAGCTCCACCCCCACCTCTTCAGATGGTTCCTTCACTAGCACTTACAAAGATAATCTGAAGGAGGCCCAGGCTAGGGTGCTCAAGGCTACCTCTTTCAGGAGGAGAGACCTGGAGCCTGTATTGCAGGAGCACCCTGTGGTTGAGGCCTTACCCAATTATCCATCCTCAGTGGCAGCCCGTAAAGATGTCACCCCTCTGCCAACTGTCTCTGAATCTATAATGACTAAATCAGGTTTTGTCGGCGGTCAGGTAAGCCGTATTGGAGGCCGTAAGCGTTTTTCTGCAGAAAAGAAGGTAAAATCTTTCTCTGAACCAGATAAGATCCACGAGGTGGGCGTGAAAGAAGATCTCCCTCCCGCTGAAAATACAAGCTCTTCACTAGACCAACAGAAGCTCTTTGAAGCAACTGTTAAACCGGCATTTCCCATGCCCATACAAGTCATTCAAAGCTGTAACGAGGACTCCAAAGAGACTAAGGCCAGAGCTCTGGCCTCCACCAGTGAAACAGAAACAGAGGACATACTGAACGGGATCAGAAGCAGAGTCTTTCCCCCTACAGAGTATACCGAGGAGGTCCAGGGATTTCCTTACTTTACACACAAGCAGTCCCTCCTGGAGCAACAAAGATTAGGCACCTTTGCGGAGTATGAGGCAACATGGAATGTACAGAAGAAACCCCCTGAAACAAGAGCCTCCGGACTATACCGGTCAGCTGATAATATCCTGGACCCAGGAACAGGAGAGACAACCAAGCCCGCCTGTTTCCACGAGAGATCTCGATCCTCTCCGTCAGCTGACTTTTATGGGCAGGTGAGCCACAACATCTGATTGTTTGTAATCTCAAAATGACTGCCATTTTTTACTTTACACAATTTTTTGGAAAATTTAAATTTGTGATGGTCTCATTGTTGGCAAACTTGAAATTAACAAATAAACTTGTTGGAATCACTTATCTGTTGTAAAGGTATGAAACCCTCAAGGTGACTTCATATCCCATTTAGACAAACACACTCAATGAAATTAATAAGGCACAAAGGAAAGAGCCAAGTCAAATATTAGTCCATGTTTGTTCATAATGGCACACCCTCAGACTAAGGAAGAAAGAGGGGTATCTACCTTCTGAAAAAAATTCACACTGTTTTGTCATGGTAGAAACCTGGTAGCCACAACAGGTGTTTGTTAGTATAGTTCACTCCTCTTACAAGTAGAAGCTTCTTTTCTGTGGATCATTTGTATGTTTTTGCGTAAAGGAATATGTGTTTGTTCTACTTTATTTACAGAAGATTCCGGTTCCTGGAAGAAAGTCTGCAGAATATGCCCAGCCAGAGAGTAAACCTGCTGAACAGTTCAACACTACCACGAGGTGAGAATCTCTCATTTAATATGACTTTGGTAATACATCACTTTCCAGGGGAGTGGAACTACCTATTGACTCCACCATGTGCTGTTTATGCTAACATAAACATTTTGGATATCACATTAGAATTAAAATAATATAAATACTTTACTATACATTGGATTTTTGGCCTCATTTAAAATCCAGGGATCCTTGAGTGCTTCTTTGAGAGGGAGTAGTCTGGTATGCATATTTGTCATCAAGAAGTAGACTGAAGCCTTGAATGCTAAAGCTTCTAATGGACAGTATTCTGTCCATTAAGTAAGTTTGCTTAACAGTGTCAAGTGATGATTTCTTTTATCTTGATTGATAATTTTGTGATTTGCTCTTGCACCAGTGTCTTGGTCATTCCATGAGCATCCTTAGTCTAATATATTAGAATTGTTCTGCTTATGAGCTTTATCATTGGAGGAATACATGCCCAGGAAGAGGGCAGTGAGTTTGTAGGCGAACAGTGAGTTCTTTATGATTTCTCAAGGCATACCAGTGGCATTGCCTTGGTGCAGCTGTGACAACATAGGCCTTCTCTTTGGCTGCATTTTGTGTTGTTAGTGGAGGCTTACTGGTGTAGGCGAGGCATCTGAATATGCCTGTGACAGAGAGGAAGTGTTTCTTCAGTGTTTCTTTCTTCCTCTACCAGAATGCCATGGGCACCCTTCACTGGGCCAGATCTAAGGCATGAAACACTGATCAATAAGATCTGTTACATTACATTTTTTTCCTTTGTGTCTGAAAGAAAAAACTGTGGGTTTCTTCAAACTATTTGACATAGGTAGGGCTGGGCAATATATCAATATTATATCGATATCGTGATATGAGACTAGATATCGTCTTCGATTTTAGATATCGTAATATCGTGATATGGCATAAGTGTTGTCTTGTCCTGGTTTTAAAGGCTGCATTACAGTAAAGTGATGTAATTTCCTGAACTTAACAGACTGTTCAGCTGTTCTATTATTTGCCTTTACCCACTTAGTCATTATATCCACATTTCTGATGATTATTCATCAAAAATCTCATTGTGTAAATATTTTGTGAAAGCACCAATAGTCATCCCTACAGTATTGTTGCAATATCGATATCGAGGTATTTGGTAAAACATATTGTGATATTTGATTTTGTCCATATTACCCAGTCCTAGTTACAGGGACTACTAGAATCATCATACTGGTGTGATTGTATGCATGAAAGGGTTAAATCGAGCATTTATGAAGTGCTTTAGAGGAGATTTCAAAATATTGCGATATTATTTATAGGCCATATCACCCAGCCCTAGACGTAGGCTACAGTATTACTGTAGGGTGGCCTAAATAGCTGAGTACATGCAAATACTGTATGTAATCATAGGCTCTTTTTATGAATCTGAGAGAATTTCTCTTGTTTTAGTCAATGGCTAAAAAACAATTGAGGCAATATTAATACTAGCTCTGCCTCGTGGAATTGTGTATGAGACTGGCAGAAGGTTTAAATATCCCATGCTCTAATATGAAGATGTCTGGACAGCTTGCATTTTTTGTGTGTCTATACAGTAAATGGTGGTGATGGTCAGGTGTTCAATGTCTGTCCCCATTATAATTTTGGTTGTAGTCCAGAGGGGTGTTCCACAAAGCAGGTTTAGAAAAGCAAAGATTAAAGGTAATATGAGCAATATTCTGAGCAGCATTTTCGGTTATATTAGTAGAAATTGTCTTTATATCCTGACAGAAATCAATAAATCAAGTCCTCTGGGGGAAAAAATGAAAAAAATCCGGTGTCTGTAGCAGCTGTAA
>CABFOP010084946.1:0-13477 GCA_900683385.1 Anoplogaster cornuta | reverse complement strand
GACACACACACACACACACACAAGCAAATAAGAACATGCCAGGGGAGGCATGTAAACCAGAAAACAGACTTACACAAAAGTATAATTTATGGTATTAATAAATGCTGAAATGTTTAATAATATCAATTGAAGTTTAATTATTTTGTTAAGAAATTATACAACTTTGCTTTTCATTATTATTAAAAGTGATATCCCTTCTTTTGAAACCAGTATTTCCCTTCTTCAAAAAAGTAATCATCCAGTATTGCCCCCTGGGAGAGGCTGAACCTTCTAAAACGATCTAAGACTGCCAATAATAGCCTTTTAGCGCGAGTGTTGGCAAACGCTGCTTTGATATTTCGTCATTCTACTCTGATGCCAGTACTTAGAGAGGGTAATTACAGTATACATTATGAACATATCTCCACCCCACTGGCAGATCCCAACCCAGATTTTCTCTATCACCACAACTAAGAAAGAGGATCCCTTTAACTCCTTAAGCCTCTCAAGTCTTACAATACATTATAAATGAATCAGGAAACGTACATGAGTTTAATAAAGGCACTTGTGGGAATACTGACAGCCTTACAGAAAGTTCTGGTAAACATTGTCCTGCAGACCATCTGCTCTTCAACAGCACTTTTGGATGAGGTTTCTCTCTGTGTGTAGAACATCTTGGCGGTGTGGAGAAGTGATGGAGAGTACAGGATTATGGACATGAGTGGAATAATTCCATATGTACGCTCATGTTGTAAAAATTAAGAACAAGAAAAAACACAACAACCCAAAAACATACCTTTGATTTAGGTCAGTCTCCTCACCTTTCTCACTGAACCTGGTTTCATTTATACAAACCTACATTCATATTTTCATTTGCAACGCTCCGTCTTCAGTTCTATTCCCCTTTCAGTCATTAAAAACATAGTACATACCTCTGGCTCTTGCTGTGCACCATAATTACATGATAGATGAAAAGAGAGAAGGGGAATAGGTACTTGGCAGAAACACTGACATTCCTGACATGAAACCTTCATCTCCACAGTTGGCCTTTATTCCGCTCCAGTTCATCAGCTTTGTTTCTGTGGGGGGATTGTATGCACACAGTTGGTGGTTGATAGGGCTACATGGCTGATACTTAACGATCTCAGAGGAGCCTATATTCTACCCTAAGAAAAACAGGCGTGCTGACTACAGAGACCGGGTTGTCAGAGACTGTGGGTTGAACCGGCAGCTACCCTTGGACTTAAAGAGCACACCTGCTGGTTCCAAAACCGTCAAATGAGCAGGTGGCGAGTGACATACTGGTGAGCTATGGAGCGGTGGGAGGGTTAAGTATTTTGGCTGTGTTTACCGACTCCTTGTCCTCCACAATCTCCTAACTCAATTAGGAGTCTTGGAGGCTGGCAATCACATCAACAGAAATGGTGTCACGTTAATATCACATGCTTTCTGCGAGGTCATTTCCTTCCACCTTTATTGTTTAGGGATCAGAACAGGTTCTATGTCCTAATAGCATGGCACTTTAGTCCTGATGGAGGTGGTGGTGGTTTGGCATGTCATTTTAAGGCAGCCATAAGATTGAAGTACTTCCTAGCAAGCAGATTCCCTTACAATGTTACTGTGATACTATGCTCCCATAGTAAACCCAGCCAAACCACGGCATGTTGGAAGTTGGACCGATTTCATCTCCAAAATGTTCACATTGCGTAGCACAATGCTCTTAAAGTGTTAAGCACATTATGTACTCAGAGCATGATCATCATCACTGATCATCGCCTAACAGTCAGCATCAAATTAGTCTGTAGAAAAACAAAAACTTAGTAGATGCAACATCAATTTATGGACTTCAGAAGCATTACTCAAAGAATTTTCCCGATAGGAGCCCCCCGACTGTGTCGGGGTATCACCTCCTCCAATGCCCTCTGAGAACAGAGCCAGCCATCATGAGGCTCAACACTGAGTTAACAATGTGCCGGGAAGAAAGAAGCTGGTCGCAACTCTCTGTGCCAGTAATCTCTCTTTGAGGCCCCAGCGTCTCTAATTGCCTGGACACTTGTGTCCGAGGGCTGCTCTCTTTCCTTAGTGAAAAGATGAGACCTCTCGTGCTCCTTACAACAGGCTTAAGCTGATAAACCCTTTCATTCAACATTTCCGTGTGATCGGTGCTCAGTCCAAACCGATTGAGTAAAAAAAGACTAATCAAAACACCGATTAGCCCCCAACACAGAGGCATAGCTAAGCCACAGCATGGCCACAGCAGGGGGCCACTCTCTCAACCACCACTACTGTCTGATGATGTGTGTGTGTTTATTCTAGACTTCAACGCATGCCTTAGAATAACTATTGGCTGGAATATGTTTGGAATGCACATTGCAGGATCTTTACTTACTGTAATATCAACAGAGACATACAATAAAAGACTTGACCATTATCACAAGCTAGCCTCAAAGACATGGAAGAGACTCCAGGCCCAGACTAAGACCACTGCTGTACTGCCAATATTGATCCAAAGCTGCATCTCTGTCAATGCTTTTCTTCTCAATTTCCCTCTGTTGCAACATTACCAGTACCTCCATATGGGCTGAAATTAATGCATCATCTGGCCTGTTGCTGCGGTACATTATACAGATTCCAGGTAATTTCTCAACAGTGACGTAAGCGGAATGTTTTTAAATTTGCAACTAAAGTGAGCTGGACCTCACAATTCACTATACATCTGTAGCACTACTTTTTTATTTTCTGGAAACACGATACACCGCGTAAAGAAGTTTACCTACTCCTACCTGTGAGCTACAAGAAAATGCGACCAAACAGTAGGCCACACTAGGAAAGCCTAAAAGTGTGCATGTGTGTGTGTGTACTAGGGAGACAGCTTTAGTCAAGAGCAGATTTTATTAATCAGCCTCAAAGCTTAAAGGGGCAATAGGTAAGATTTCTTACCTCAGTAGCGGCGAACGAAGAGCGCTGAATTTCAGCGCCGAACCCCGCCGACGTGCGGGCGGGTGTGGGGAATGTGGTGTACGGAAGTCCGCTTGCAGCTCAGGGGACGATGTGAAAACGATAACGGGCCCTGATAAGTCCGTCCAATTATTTCATTCGGTCCGACTGAAATGATTAGACGGACTTATCGCTTATATTGCGACCGCTACAGACACCAGATGTTTTTCTTTTTTTTTTAAATTTCTGTCGGGATATAAAGACAATTTCAACAAATATAACCAAAAATGCTTCTCAAAAACGTACCTATCTTAACTTTAAAGTTGGACAGAAATTTAATTGATCTCATTCTTGACCTCATTCTTGTCTTCTGAACATTTACATGTTAACTCAATAATGTACTTTTCGTAGAAGATCATATAAGAATCTATTTCTTTGCTTTTCCTTCATCAAGCCTGGTGGGGAGCGTTTACTTCGAGATGTGATTTGCAACGCACGATTGATTGGTTAGATTCAAAATCATGTATCACCAATATTCCATCAAGGGCATAGGCAGATTAACATATTAATTTAACATATATTGCCAACCAGTAGCCTTGAATCATGGCTTATGAGTATGTTCTGTGTCCAAATGATGTAACACACACATACACACCAAGAGAGTGGGGGATATCCACATATCCATTTGTCCGAGTACATATTATGTGCAATTATCTGGGGAGCATATTGTTGTGGTGGTATCAAATTACAGGCATAGTAAACTGAGTGAACCCGGCAGCAGATTATTTAACTGCTGCTGCGACACGTGAATTTCCCCTAGGGGATCAATAAAGTACTATCTATCTATATTTAGATTAATAATCAAGAAATCAGAAACACATCATGTAAATGCAAATGTAAATGTCTACATTTGTGAACAATCTCCTGAAAGGACAGGAGACAGGACCCAGAACTGAATCCAATTGACTTCCCTCTTGCTATTACGAAAATAATGAGCAAACTACAGGCCAGAGATCTGCCGAGAATATCTCCGCTCCCCTCTATTCCTTTCACAATCTCCACTCTCACTCAGTGCAAAATACCAACTAATGCAAGGACAGCACATAAATCAGCAACAAAGTTCTTGAGTCTCGTTGAGTTGCTGAGCGCCAACATAAAATATGTTTGAAGATGCAAATACTTAAGTTCTTTCTGCATCTGTTAAACTCTTGACTTGCTGCCATGCTATGCCATGAAGACTGGCTGAAAGAGCTGATTCGATATTATGGAAAGGATTCTTAAGGGGGGGGGGGCTGTCGGCTTTGCCATCCAACCTTATTAGACACCGGAAATTTCCTCAACTGCCTCGTTATCCTGTTGGAGATTAACAGCTCACTGTAAATTTTACATGAGCAAAGATAAACCATCAGTAAGAACCAACAATGTGAGGTCAGAATATATGAAAATATAAAATAAAAATAAAAACGTAGTATAAACTACTTGAAACACTGAACAAGTTTGAACAAGGAAGTGAGAAAATAAGCAGGGAGGTGGTCTTTTTAGGGGGAAATGGAAATGTTAGTGCTAATTGGTTGTGAGCTTCCAGGGATGAAGACGATTAGGTGACTTGGCCTGATCGCAACCTTGCTGTTCCCCCAGTGGAGACAGAGTGCTGCAGTGCACATTTCTTTCAGCTGTCATAGAACACTGTGACAAAGTGCTATTTCTGGATTGTATGATTGTTCGGCTTCCTCTGGTGCTCACACTGACATAGGTGAGGAACCTTTAACATCTTCAGTCTGACTGTCAAGAATGAACGGGCGTGTGTGCGTGTGTGTGCACGTGTGACTCGATTCACATACACCCCCCTCTGCTTTTCCAGCAGGATGTGGATTGGATGCTACTCTATCTTCTTTCTGTCATGCAGCTTTAGAAGTCCCACAAAGCCCAGCAGAGCAGAGCAGCAGAGCGTTCTCCCTGTCCCCACACATGCCTCAGGGAGAGACTAAACTCCCATCTCCTTCTCTGCACCACCGGTCGGTCCTATACTTACATCACAGCCCACTGCACGCATCACAGCCCACTGCACGCACACTTCTCAGCAACCATCTAGCCATCAACAAACGAAAGATAGCACGGTTCCCCCGATAACAAAATAAAAGACTCCTATGCAGAGGGTTGGATTTGGGTGCTGACACAAAATCAATGACCGCATTATTTAGGTTATTGTTACAGACAGCAGCACTGTCGGGTGTCGTCGGGTAGCAATCCCTCAGCCACATGCAACAGCTCAATCGTAGGCGAGATAGCCGGGCCGGTGCCAGTGTGCCAGGCAGGCTACAAGCTGAGACAGTGGGTCTGTTTGTATAGCGAGCCTCTTTGCAGACAGAAGCCGGAGCCGCAGGAGCAGCTACACTTAGATGAAAAAACGCCACAGAGAGGGGAGATTTACACCTTGCATATACAGCAAGGTGCCCCATGATGGGAGGGAGGCGGTCACGTGGAAGGGAAAGGGGTTATCATCCAAGGGGAAACTTGTCAAGACAGAAATGTTCATACTATGAATAAATTTACATGAAATCAACACTGCCACTCACTGGCAGAGCGGATATCCTGACGGAGCTGGGATTGGGTTTCATTGTCTTTCAGTGATCCAAGATGAAAATTTGCTGTACATTTCTCAAATCAGTCCGTGTCCGTCGTACTGTCCCGTTTTATTTGTCTGAAAACATGATCAGCGGCGATCATGAGGGGGGGGGGGAACTGGGTAATCGCAAAGAGCCAACGTTCAATCTAGGAGAGATAACAAAAGGGAAACGAAAGACAGCTCCGGATGGCGGGATGCCCCTGGGGCGGCTAGGCTGTTATTATGTTGGAAAGAGGCTGCTGAGCTGCGGTGTGGGGGCAATTAGAGACCAGAGGACTGACTGGGGGAGGGTCCAGGCAACCCGTCCGTGAAGTGTTCTCAGCACAGCAAAATAAGAAACAAATCTCCATGTTTCCACACTAACCCGGATGTGGGCAGTAACGCTATGAAAAAAATGAAAGGGGGGAAAAAATGAGGATTTATGAAATCAAATAACAGCCATCGGTTTGTTTTCATGGAAAGAAGCTCGGTCTAAGCTGCTTTCCTGTCATCAGCGGAATCCAAAATTTAATATCACGCAATATCACGCGCTGAACTTTGTGCCGCGCGATTTGAAAAAGAAAAAGCAGAGGGGGAAAAGCAGCATATATGGACTGGTAAGTATGTGCCAATTAGGCTGGTTTGGGATAATACAAGTACGCTGATGAATCATCTGTTGTTCCCATCTTGAGTGCGACGGCAGACACTGTGGTGCAGACATGGGCGACGTCTGTTATCTTTAACGTCACTCCGCTTTGGAAAGTTCTGCCTGGAAAAACCGCACGAGAGTCCTGGAATGGTCCAGCTGGAGAATACGGGGACAAAGGGAGAGCCAATCCAACGGTATCGTTTCAGCGGTTCGCGGACCGCAGGCCGAGGTCGCGGCCTTTACAGCCATTGTGTGTTGTCACTTACAGGCAGATAACAGAAGTCAAAACAGATCGGGTTGCGCGGAGTGAATGGGGTTTTACGAGACACACAACTCGGCTGTTTCGTCAATTCTCAGTCGGGTAACTTAAGCCGCCCGAGCTTCACCTCCGACGAGATCTCTATTGTTGCCTCTTGTAATATTACAGGGGGAAGAAACTGTGTCCTCGGTAAAGAGAGACACAATGGGCAGCGAAAGGAGACAGTAACACTAGCTCGGTGGTAACAGTTGGCGTCACCGAGCGTCCACGGCGGTTTCCTTGCCCCGTGGCGCTCGCTGCTTCAGCGGAGCAGGTGTCTGCCCACATTCCTCACATAAGCTCTTGTCAAACATGGCGCGCAGCAACAAGGACTCGCAGCTGCAGGACAATAGGAGTTAGATTAAACTACGGGACTTGCAGCTACGCGCAGATACTTTAACCCAGAGTCAAGGTAACCCGTTTCTAAAAAGGTCAGGCTTACTGCAAGAATAAGAGCTTGCGTAACGTGAAACTTGCTAGCATGAATTGGAAAGAAAAACATCTTTCCATTCAATTTAAATGCTTATGTTGCATTAACTATTCTAATTTTGTATCACACGTTGTAGTATCAGAGAGATATTTGGTCAAATCTTAGCATGCGTCCTGGAGCATGCTGGAGTGACACGAATCCCGATCAAATGAATTGTTTTAGGTCTGGAGAACTTTGTATGGTTTGTGCTGTGTATTCAGTCCAAGTGTGTGTGAAGGGTGTGTATGTGTCAGAAGGATGGTTTTTAGGTTCTCCAAATGTACGCATGTGAACGGAGAACCAGGGAAAAACGCATGGTGACTGGTGACTATACAGCTCTGGGCGGCTACTAAACATCCAATTTGTCTCACTGAATATTTCAAATATTCTAACAACTTTCATTTAACTGCGGTCAGGGTTTCACTGGTCATCTAATCTGCCTGGGTCAAAGGCCGTGACATAAGGATTGGCTCACTTTGCATTTGGTTTCAGTGCTGACTTCACGTCACTTAATCCTTCTTTGTGCTTTGAATGAAACGGGGGACTTCAGAAGAGAGTGCCTCTTTACGGCTGCAGCCATCTTTGGTAGAATGCCCCATGTTAGGCCACACCCCCTTAATACTCTTCTTGAAGGTCTGGGGTTTCTCTTCTGAGTTGGTGTCCACTGTAGGGTTACTTAGTTGGCATTCTGTATACATAACCCATTCATCACCACCTTCTTTAATTAACCATCTGGGTGAGGGGTGTAGCATGTATTCCCATTTATGCCCAGATGACTTGTTGCAGGAGCTTATGAAATGATCTTCAAGAGTTTCATGGTTTTCTGATACCATGCATGAGAGAATGCACCTTGCTTAATACTAAGATTAACTGAATTATGAAGAGTCAGAGTGCAAACAACAAAGCAGAGAACATCCATCCACACGGGCCGACACAAACCTAACCCAACATTAAACGATCCAAGAACTGGACATTATCACCTGCAGATAAGGCAGTTCAGACTTTTCCCAGCCACTTCTACTGAAATCAAAAGGGCACACACGCCAGACTTGGGAGCTGAAGTACACGATGAGCAAGGTGCAGTGCGGTTTTCATCAGCTCGGTGACATATTGATGACAGGCACCCTTAGGCCCACACGCCGAAGCCCCTTGCAGACGTGGCTCAGAGCCCAGTGAACGGGCGCCCTGTCTCCGGGGGCTCGCCGAGGCACCGAACCTCCAACCGGTGGGAGTGAACAAGAGGCCTTTCTCTCACTTGAGATGTGATCCTCCCAACTCCCGAGTCCTACAGGAACAGCACTGGCAGCGTCAAGAGTTTGCTCTCCCCCATTGGCAGAGCTGGGCTTTCACATAGACTTGGCCAAGGCTTTAATTGATTTACATGGATCTCTCCCACTCTCGCTGTACAACTCCATGTAAGGCAGTGCCAAGCAAGCCAAGACACTCCTCTCGCAGACAGCTGTGCCTCCCTCAACAAGGGGGAAGATGTCCACCCGATGAAACCTGCTGTCCACCCTCAGACACACACTCGCACACCAGAGGATATGGTGTTGAGAAGCAATGTTCTGATCCTTTCGCGTCAATGGCATTTGTGTAATACCACTTAATGATGGAAAATATCAGATAATAAAATGGAATAGTCTGTGAAGTCATGCATGAAATGAAAGAACAGGAACTCACTGAGCAGTCAAATGCTGTACTTGTTCTGTAACTCTTATAATGCAGTTATCTCAACTATCCTCTACTTTTAAACTGAAAAATTCACTAACACTGTATTAGAAAGACCAATTTAACCTTTACAGTTTCCTTATCTTGGTCACAAAACAACCAAAAAGAGGAAGACAGAGTGGGAGAAAGCAGATCCAGTGCAGTTCGGGGCCGTGAGGGAGAGTGTAAGGATAGGAGGTACAGTGGGAGAGGGTGGAGGGACTCTTAGGTGGGTGATGAGGCTCTGAAAGAGGTGATTGAGGAAAAATGGCATCCTTTGCCAGAAGATGAGCTCTCCTTGCAGCGACTCAAAAGGAGCCTAACCAGGCCTGAGAGGAGGGGTGAGTGGGCCACTTACTCTCCGCATACCCACAACATCAACACAACCCTCCGCTAGGTCAACACCACTGACCAATTAGGGCTCTCCATTGCACATGTAGATACTCTTCAATGACTGCAATGTTCACCTTCACAGATCTGTGCAGATCTTGAGATCTTGTCTCTCTTACTCTCTTACTAAGAGCCAAATTAGAGATATCACAAAAGGAAAACCAAGGCACTCTTCTTAAAGTTAAAATGCTTTAATATACGGCTAGTTCATAATTGAACAATTAAAATGAACTAGCCGTATATTGAAACATTTTAACTTTAAGAAGAATGCATTGGTTTTCCTTTTGTGATTTTTCTGCATCTTCCCATTTTACCAAAGAGCACCTTCTTCCAGCTTGGTTTCATTTGTTTGAGAATGCCGTAGCCCTCCTTTATTTTGCTTTTTTTCCAAGTTAGAGATACTTTGGTTTCACATTGTTTAACAGCCAACGTTACACTACTTAAAATTCTTAAAGTAGGACTTGCAGGATATGATTCTCCGATACAACAAACTTTAATTGGACAAGCCAAATTAAACCAAAATGGGACCCCTCTGCTCCAGTTGTTTTGAAAGATAAATGTTTTACCACATTCAATATTTGTGCCTTTTTGTGAGTTGCCGTGCTGTGTCACCAAGATACACAAATCCCCACACAATAGGCAACTAATTAAAGAGCCAATAATACCCAAAGAAAAACATTACCTTACCCATACCTTAAAATATTTTTTTCTTGAAGCTGGAGGATTTCATATTAGGAGGGTTATACAGGCACTCGTGAGCTAGTCACCATCCATATGCACAGGAGGAAGGCAGTAGTGTAAATAATTGCATAGAACCCAGAATGATATATATATTAGATACAACCTTGTTATGATATAGTACTGTATAGAGTACTGACATGCATGCACCGTGAATTAAGTAATGGAAGTGGATGGGGAGGCAAGGCCTTGAATAAATGGTAAATATATTTTTGCCTCCGGCAATGTCACTTGGGAACGGTACTGTTACCTTAATGAAGTTGCTGATTGAAACATGAATTTTCACTGCAGACTCATAATGAGAGAATAGGCCAAAGGTTGGATAAACCCCAAACAGTAGCAACAATGTAAGCCTCTGCAAAACTGAGATAGATAATTGCATTCTTTATTTTCATTTGGCCAAGACAGCCAATGACTGCACAAGGATATGAACAATAGGTATGTTGATACCACATATTTTCCACAAGCATTTAGGACACAATAAAGCTGCACTGTGGTGATATTTGTGCTCCGCCCCAGACTATACCAAGACAACCCCCACTCCTCACCTCTCCGTTACCCCTTATTCATGCCTGGACCTCATAATGAAGTGAAACAGAAAGCATTATTGGCAATCTGAAACACATCACAAGCATACTGATTCAATCTAAATCATGCCTTGCCTACACAAGAATGGGTTCTATAGGCGTAGACTGAATAAATACATATTCCATGAGATAGACATTTTAAAGCTTACTAGATATGTTAGGACATTATGGTTTTATATTAAAAAAAAGTATGTACATGCAAAATGTTTCCATTTTCCAATTGAGATGCAAAAATAAAATATCCTTTACCATCTGTATTATTTTTATACTTTCTAAAAAAAAAATCCTTTGAATAAAAAAAAAATCCTCAAAATGATCAAAATCTTGATGCCAGCCTTACAATCATTTGGACAACTTTAAAGTCATAGCTGCATTTAATTCAGCATTCATTCATTTGAATTGCATGATTGAACCTCTGCAACTACAGCTGAGCATTATGGCTTTGTTTATGCCTTACCAGCACTACAATTTAGATGTTGGTGTCAGAATGAAATCAGCCCTGCCAACGGGATGGTGGGATCACGGCCCACCCAGATGCTGCTCAGTAAATACACAATTCTGATCACCTTGGCGCTCTCGATGTACCTCCTCATTACAACACACACAAGGTCCACATAATATCCTCCAACCCATCTATCATTTTCAAAGGCTTAGCTTCATGTACATGTAACTGAAAGCAGCCTCTGCAGTGGATAGAATTGTAATTTGTTAAAAGGGCTCCTAATTTGTTCATCAGATGTTTGCCAATGATTATAAGTTTTGGTAAAGCAGTTTTAATTCCAAACAAAGGAACAGGGCAACATTTAATTTAAATTTTAAAAATGTCTCCAATCAATTCCTAACAATACCAGTGTGCAATCAAATATAAAACAGGACATATATGGTCCAGATTAATATAACACCATATCATTAAAAGATTCCCAATGTTTTCCCTGCCTGTTTAATTAAAAAGTGACACTCTACACTGTATATGAAACACACTGTATCTGAAAAATACAAGTCCAGTCATGTTTGCTAAAAACAAGCAAATATTAAAGCACTTAATAGATGAGAAAACGTTTCCTCTTAAAGCAGACAATACAAAATGCTCCTGCCTGTTACTCATCACACAGTGACAGCACAATGTTGACACAATCAGGAAATCATGGAAAGCTATAAATTGGATGATGCCAAAATAACAGGCCTTTGCTGTGCAGGCTACAGTACATGCAGCAACCTGAATACTGTGGTAGTCAGATGATGCAATGTAATAGTAGTGCTTCTTGATATTGTACATTACAATACATCTGAGATTACATTTTTTAGAAACAAAGACATTCATCAAATAATAATATTAGGAAATGGAAAGAATAATGACAAAGGGAAATTATGTCTCTCCTTGTTTCATTTCTTATTAATAAGAATTACGTCATTTGGGAATTTCCGGCCTGTCAAATTTATCTTATCTGAAAATAATTGTGGCAAGGATAAATTAGCATGAATAGGCTTTTTTTGCAAGATAGAAACCTATTAAAAATCTATTTGTTGTGAAATAACCGAGCATTTCAGCTGAACGATATAAACATTTTCTGGACATAGACTACCGACATTTCACAGACCCCTTCTTGTATTTGACACAGCTGAAATGTCATTTGAAGAAATTGTCTCTGTGTGTTTCAAGGTTACTGACGGATCCAGAATATTAGAAGTTAGATTTCCCATAATACATACAGGTGTATGTGTCCGTGTGTGTTAATACCAATAGCCTAACTAAGCATGTTTCACTGACGATAAAGGTTTACTACTAACTATTCCTGAAAAATTTGCAATAATCCTTTTACTGATTAAAGGAACAGTCTGGTTAGTTAGTGAGATCATTAACGACCCAAATGAAACCATGTACACCTGTGCACTGAGGGGGAGGACCAGACATATGGCCCGTGGAGTTTTCAGAAAACGTATAGTCGGGTTATCCATTTATTTGGCACCATTCCTCTTCATCATCATCATCATCATCATCATCATTCACCTTACCTTTTTGTGTCTGTCTTTGAAAGGTAACGCGGGCCACTGCATCTCCTGTAAAAAGTCCTGCCAGTGTTTCTGGTCCTGGTCGGACGAGATGAAGACGATTTCCAATTTGTCTTTATGCTCGGACGTCTTTTTGAATTTGCTGTAAAAGTCACACAGGCTGCTGTTGAACTGCTTACACGGGGCGTTCAGACCGCATCCGAAGAAGAGCCCCACCAGGGACAGCTTGGCGCCCAGAGACTGCACGTCCACCTCGGCTTTCTCGCCGTTGACGAGCCGCTCCCCGAGTAGATTCACCAGGAACTCCGACATGGCAGCTATACAAGTCCTTGAAAAATACGACCTTTTCTTCAAGCCGAGACAGTTTGCGCATGAAACCGAACGACCACGACTCCCTCTCCCTCCAATTGAAGGTGTTTATGTGAGCTCCACAAGCCTCTCTACTGTCGCTGTGGAGGACCGGATCCCCGTCTCTCTCCGCTGGCCGCCCCCTCCGGTGTGAGCGCTGTGCAGGAATGCGCTCCGGTTATATTATATCGCCCTGACTGCAACAGCGCTCTGCCCCCCAAAAGCAACACTTTCATCATGACACTTAGTTTTATACAATGGCGACATTGTGTCATCATTGCACTGTACATTTTGGTGTCTTATTAAGCAGAGCAAATACAGGTCAGATTTTTTCATGTCTGCTTTTGTGCGAAGTTAGCCTCACATGAGACTCTCCAGCATACTGCAGTAGAGTCTCACTCGTTGTCCCCCAAAATCAGGAAAACAAAAATTCGCCGCCGACCCACTTATTCAAACATGCACCAATCTCAAATACAAAGTACTGCTGAGGAAGCCACAGGAGTTGTCTCAAAAGTGGGCGTGTTGGTTTTATGAAATATTCCGTAAATTTGAAGTAACGGGTCCATTTGTCTGCTCTATCACGGTTCTGCTTCGGTTTTCCGCGTATAAACTGCTCAACAGCGCCATCGCCGTTGCTAGGTGGTATTACATGTCACATAGAAATGAATGGGTTTTGTCGAACACGAGACAACGGCGATGGCGCTGTTGAGCAGTTTATACACGGAAAACCGAATCAGAACCGTGACCGAGCAGACAAATG
>CABFOP010084938.1:0-15205 GCA_900683385.1 Anoplogaster cornuta | reverse complement strand
TAGATAGATAGTTAGATAGATAGATAGATAGATGATAGATAGATAGATAGATAGATAGATAGATAGATAGATAGATAGATAGATAGATAGATAGATAGATAGATAGATAGATAGTTAGATAGATAGATAGATGATAGATAGATAGATAGATAGATGATAGAGAGATAGATAGATAGATAGAGAGATAGATAGATAGATAGATAGATAGTTAGATAGATAGATAGATAGATAGATAGATAGATCATACAGTAGATAGATAGATAGATAGATAGATAGATAGATCATACAGTAGATAGATAGCCTTTTAAAAGTGCAGTAATAAACATCAATTCTTCTTTGTTGCAGGTAAAACTCTAAAGCAAAAATAAATCAACATTGCAAATATTCAATTTGCAATGTATTATTATTTTATGATTATTTTTATTTTAATTAAGATCCATGTTTAGCTTCAGTACATTTACAATTAATGACTTTAATTAGTATTCAATTGCAATAGTACATTTTGAGATTTATTTCATATAATGTCATTCATCATGTAGAGAGCAATTAGCAGTAATAAAATATAGTGTTGAAACATACATATTGTGTATAGCTTTGGAAGCCAAATAGTCTTCAGTCTTCATTAATGTCCACTGAAGATTGCTGTAGAGGGAAGTCCTTTTGGTACAGTATAGCACAATATTTCAATGCTTTTCTTGAACAGGTTCTTGCGCAACCTCATTCAGGAGATAATTGAGAATAAACTCTGTGGCTTCTGTGTAAGGTTACATTTGGATTTTGTTGGATACTCTCCTCTGTTCTCCTGTGGTTTTTCTGGTTTTGTTTTGTTTATATTTTGGAGAATAAGAAAAATAATTCAACATTATTGTAACAAAGACCAGAGATTTCAGTCAGTGCTTTGTTGCTCGGTCTATTGATCTACTCCGCTTCATTTTGCTCTGATGTGTCACACTGTATAGTCTCTACAGTAAATCAAGTCATAAAAAGACTATACTAAATATCTGCTCTTGCCTAGAAGAAAGCCCAGCTAACCCAGCTAGTATATTCATAATTGGTCTTCTCTGACTGTGCCTTTAGTGTTGCTGTTTTGCATTAGGAAAATACTGACATATTTTAACTGTTTCAACAGTTCCATAATGCTGATCTGCATTGAATGATGAGGATTCTCCCTGTGCTATTGCTAGGCTTTAAAATAGGTTGAAAGCACAAGCTGGGTCACAGCCACCATGGTGAAGCCACATTCCATGTGCGGTCTGTTTTCATTATACGTCATGGAACGTTATAGAGACGCTAAATTTGATCAAGCCAGGCTATCACGGGCCAATAAGCCTGCTCTCCAAACAGATTCTGGGTTAACCCATAAAGATGGTGATTGCAGAGCCAGCATTTAAATTCAATGTTGGCTGAATTTCTTAATGGAGTGCAAGTCATTATGTGCTTTGTTGATTCTTAAGTGTGGAAGATAACTGCCATGGGCAGCATGAAAGCAGTTTGATTATTGTCTGCTGGCTTTTGTGAATTATATCAGATCTAAATGAGGCTCACATATCCACACATCTCCTTGGTGTTTATAACAGTGTTTATATTGTACCTCTAGGGTTGTTGACAATAATGAGACCATTCAAGAGTGATCCCAATGCAGTAATATATTTTCTGCCTTTTAGACATGCTAGTCTGTGGAGTGGCAAAGTAACCACAAACTCATCAGAGGCAACCGAAAATAAAAGATTGATTGGGCTCTGAAGCGCTGGTCCCTCTCTGAAATAGTCTCTTCTAAATGAATTTAAGATATGTCAAAAGATTTTTTTTAGTTGTAAAGAAAGTGGCGTCTTTGAAGTGTGCCTGTCCCTTTGGTAGTTCTCCTCCCAGAGCTGAGGAATATGTTGGCATGTTCGCACACATGCAGTACAGTTGGTGTTTGAAAGGGCCGTTTGATGTCTATCCTCCTGATCAGACTTACCGCTGCCGCTGTCTCCATTATGTCAACCCAGCAAGCTCAAAGCAAATTGATGAACATCATATTTAACTCACATTTTTACATTCGTATTCATAAATTGTGTATGAATGAGTGAACGGTTCTCTGTCACCATGCCTGCCTCACACCCTACCTGACCCCATGGGCACTGGCTCAATTCTTCTGGCACAGCAGGCTTTAAAAAGTCTGAGCTAGTCATTCAAATGTTCCAATAATATGAGATGTTAATGGTAACATGAGTCTGTTTTTTGATTATTGAGAAACACTTTGTTTTTTGATTATTGAGAAACTGACTTTCATAGGATTTCATTTCTGGTCCAATTATCACAAAGCAATATGATATTTGTATCCATTTTAACCACATCCATTCTCTGAGAATAACATTGTAAACGGCTCAGTCACTTTTATTCACTATTGTTAGACAGAGCTAAATAGAGATAGAGCTAATTATGAAACAGATATAATAATGTTGTCTATGTTTATACAATTTTACGGTCACTGGAATCCCAATAACGTACAAAATTAATTTGAAATAATGAATGCCTCTTAGTCATTCATTTATTCACTGTGGATATTGTCTTCGTTTGATTACAAAACACAGTTATGTTTACTCTAAAATTTCCAGCATAAATATACATCAATATGTTGGGAAGGAAAGTAGCATGTCAAAACATGCTACTTTCTTACTCTTCTTTATTGCTAGTAGAGTATCGGAGGATATCACAACACAGTTTTACACTATTTCATTTGACTTTTGCTAGTAAAATGCTGTATGCAAACAACGGGGCATAGCAAACAACCAGATACAACTTTCCCATTTTGTTCCTTGTTTAAACAAGGAACTATTTCCAGCGTGACATGAGATCAGTGCACATGAGAATTATCACTTGTTGCATTGTCTGTCTATTGTTATGACTGTAATCCACACATGACAAATACCTATTTAAACGCATATTTGCCTTTTAAATTGTCTCTCCATGGTTGTATGGATACATTATTTGCTGTTCAAATAAATGTGTCTTCTAACAAAGGGGTGAAAAAGATTAGTCATACACACACAGCAGCCATGTGTATTCAGGTGATATTCTCATTGTATCAAATAATGCATTTTTGCTACTGTGGTTTTATTAAGGCTGATTGAGCTCAGTAGTAGCAGTGTTCCCCCTGGGTAATTACCACACATATGCATCGAGTTGCTTGCTCTCCTAATTCTTTGTTTGTGTAGGACTACAGTAAATGTGACCAAATGGTCCATAGGCATGATTGTAATCTTGAATAAGTATGCATGAAGATAGAACAACAATATTCAATAGATTCTGTGGCTTGCTATGTGTTGCCTCATTTGATTGCTCATGTACTGACTTTCAAGAACTGGGCGGAGAACTGCATGCAAATCACGGCACATTAGAAGCCCAGAAGAGGCGGCGTAATGCATGCACTGTCCCATTTAGTATAGAAAGGACTGAACAGTTGAAAAGGTTCAATTCTCCACTCCATTCCTCTTAGAGTTAAAGGTATGTTGAGGCTCGGTCATAATGAGGGAAAGGCTAGAAACATTTGGCTAATAAAAATAAATTGTCCGTGTTTCACTCAGTAGTGAAATGGGATGAGGAAAACATATAATCAGCTTGAAGTGTACAGCGGTTTGCCTTATAGTATCACCAATAAATACATCTGATAACATGTAGTTATGATATTTGATATGGTTATACTGTTTTGTATTGATTTGGAATTTCAGACATATTTCTCCTACATTTTACTATTATAAAAGTAATGAACTCGAAAGGCAGAATTGATTTTTTTGTTGTTTTTGTATCACAGTGGCTTTACGCTCAGGGGGAGGGGAAGCACTCTGTGTGAATAGCAGTCATCAGTCTTTGCTGGCTCAACTGTGTGACTGACTTGTAGCCCCAAGCAAGGAACCACAGTGAACAAATCCAATGGAAATATTTGGGAAACAAACACAGCTAAAACATAACTGGGAAGGGAAGCTCATTTACCATTGGTGGAATTGGCATGGCAAGGCTCTCGTAGGGAGTGTGTGGAGTGGGGATTTTGTGGTATGCATGCTTGAGAAGAGTGCCTTGAACCCCTCAGTGACCCATACTGTGTGCTACTGTGCATGGCTATGTCTACTAATTTGCTAATTTGCTCCTTTACTGGTCCTGCTTTGCTTCATTTTCAAACGATTGGCTATTATTATTTTATTTCCCATTCATTGACTTATATTCTTGAGTTATTGAGTGTATAATTTCATAAGTGATTAAAGGGGACATTCAATAGGACATTTATCTTGATTTCTGCAGTTGTTATCATACCAGCAATCAGCCCCAACCCCCAACCTGTGAGAGGACCATGGGTAATCTTTCACCATGGTTTATTCCCCTGCTAAGACAGATGTATGTGCCTCTTGTATGAAGGTTGCACAGAGATAATTGTATACATGTGTCTGTGTGTGTGCCTCTCTGCAGTGTAGACACACTGATACATTGAAATATGTCTGTCAGGCAATGGAAGAAAATAATGATAAAAGCAGAGGATTCTGCTAGGGGAAAAGGCACAATGATGAAAAACACTCATATTGGATGAATTATCTGCCAGAGGTTTTCAAACTGTGCTGTCATGCTGAGTTTCGTTTTGTTTATTACAGTGCATCTTTGTATAATATATGCATTGAAATGCACAGGACAGGTCATAAATAACCCTTTCCTTAGCCTAGAAACACATTGGAGAAAAAGAAAAAAAAAGACTGACTGTATTTTCTTAGAGGGATCCATAACCTTTAGCCAAGAGTATCTTCAAGGTAAAATCATACATAGCCAATGCAATGCATTGACAAGATTATATTTGCACTCTTATGAATACTGAATACTCCCACAAACACTGAGCTTCATAATGGCGTATTTTAGTACAGCATCATGAGTCTTTGGAATATGATGATTCAATAAAATCCCTGCAATTTTACAACAGCTTTGCTAATGGACCGTGACACTGCAAATAAACTTGGGATCGTGTTGGTTTTAGAAATGGCTTTCCCTTTTACCTTAGAACAAAATGGCTAACCTCTGTTGCTCCCAGTCCATAAGCCCAAGGGTACAGCGGTCTTCTTTGTTTATATGTTTATAGAGACACTGAAGTGGCTGCCAAAGTGGCTTTTGGAACTCTATAGTTATTAACTGTGCTTACTTTAATATCCATCCTCAATTACAAAGTGAAACATGTCTTTCACTTTGCAAAAACATTGCAGTATGAATATTTATTTGACGTGGAAGTGTTGAGGATATGAGTGGAGACATGGGTACTGGTGAGATAAGAACTGATTACATTTTCATGAATTCACCAGTAGTCTGGGTTTTGGCACTTGCCCACACTCTAATTGGCATGGCATGTCGATGTTGTAGTGAAGAACTTCATGAATTATGCACGAAAAACAACTTACCACGTGCCCCAATATAACCATGTTGTTCTTTGCAATTTTTAGCGCGCTATTCTGTAAAAAGACAATACTTCAGACAGCTCCAGTCTCATTACAGTCCAACCTCAGCTTAGATGGGGAGTCGATGCAAATCTCTTGTTTCTTAAGACGAACCTTTCCCAAACACAAATTCTCAGCCCTTAAGCAACACCAGCCACATGATGATGGCGGTCCCCCATGCATTTTATCATCCTGACCTATTAAGCAACCAGACATACAACTGAGAACTAAATTTAATCTATAAATGATTTATGGTCAAGTAGAGGAGTAGTATATCTTAGATTTATTCTGTGGGAAAGTGAGGCTAAGTGTTTTATATTAAGAGTAAATGGTGAGGGTAGGTGTAAGAAAAGAGGCAAAGAGTTGAGTTGCATTTTCTTCACTACTGGCTGCTATGTTTTACTTTCCTACACTCACAAGAACCAGCTCTGAATTGTCAGTATTCATATTTTAACAGGGTTTAATATTTTAGTGCACAGAAACTGGGAATTGATGTGCTAAATTGCAAATGAATGAGTCTTTTCCAATCAATATTTAATGGGCTATGAATTGAGATTTATGTATCATGACCAGCCAAAGCTGTCGAGTGAATTAAATGACTGCATCCTGAAACATTCTGAATACAGTTTTCGAATTAAAAAACAAACAAACATAAACAAAAACATCTGTATTTCTTATAGTATAAATTACAGTGGCATGATATTGCATCATAACTTTGATGACTTTGTTGAGGAATAATCAGGTATATACCACTAGCTTTAGTCTCTACATTTTTACAGTGTGCATTTAAATTCAGCTTGCAGTCTGTGCTACAGTAATGTAATAACTGTGGATAGTCTTAACATTCTCTCTCTCCCTTTTTGTCTCTGTCAGTCTGTCTGTCTCAATCCATCTCTCACTCTTTCTTTCCCTCTCATTTTCTCCCTCAAAGTGAATATGTGGTAAAATAGGAGTGCTCTGCGGTTGATGCTGAGATGCTTGTATATTGTTGTTGACCTGTCCTGTCCAACATTGAGAAGGCCAAGGGTAGTCAGGCGGAACGTAAAAGATTATGTCTCTGTCAAATCGCTGCTTAGATTCTCTTATTTTCTTGTCATCACTCCTATGATTCAATTAAGGAACTGCATTCCTCAGTCTGGCCAGGCCAGACAAGGAGACTGGTGATTGACAGGCAAAGGCATTACTATGCGTAGAGGAGGAGAGTACTGGGAGAGATAGGATTATGTGACTAGATGGCATAAAATAATTTTGTAATTGATTTTCTATCTGGGCTACTTTTTCATTAACTGAATAAATGCATTCATTTCAGGCAGCGGGTTTTTCATGCCATCCCCAATGTCTCGTGAAGACAAACTTTATCTTGTTTGTACAGTATTTCATATTGATATAACTGAGACCTAAATAACAGCTTCTAAAAGCTTTGGCTGGGCGGCTCAGCCAGTTGTACTTGCCTTGATATTTAATGACACAATTCCCTTGACCGCATGTAACCCTGTAATAAGTTATCTGTGTTGAAATGAATTTTGTGTGTTGTCCCCTTCCAACAGATGTGATCCACACTGTGGGCCCAGTGGCCAGAGGTCATGTGGGGCCTACAGAGACCAACTTCCTCACTTCCTGCTACCAGAACTCCCTCAAGCTGGCGAAGGAACATGGCTTGAGCACTGTGGTGAGTATTGTACAGTACCACGCTCAGACCCATGTCACTACCAGAGGAGACGTTTGTCTTTGTTCTGTGTAGCTTCAAAGAAATGAATTAAATGTGTTTTTTATTTTAAATGAGTAAGCTTTTGCTGAGTTGAAAGTGTGGAAAAGGTACAAGAAGGGAAGAATTTAGCATCTTTAATTTATGATACAGTTCTGAAGAGCCTTAATCTTATTTATTTAGACAAAAGGACACAACAAAATGGTGACGTTACATGTTTGTCAAATGAAAGCTTTTCATGTCAACTACATTTGCTTGTGATTAAATGAAAGGAAAGCCTTTGTATACACCACTCCATATTGAAGTCCCCTGCTTCGTCATCATTCACTAAGCCTCTTTGAGGGTAAAATCTGTGACCTAGCTTGAATTCTTTGAAAACCTGTGACATTGATTTGTGATTTACTATTTGTTACCAAGTAAATTAATTGTTTGGCACCAAACAGGAGTCAATTAAGGTGTTTTGAGTCCTGTGCGTGTGTGTGCTACAGTACTTCTAGAAAAGCTGACTGAATCCCAAGGGCTTGAGATGAGACAATGCCCACAAACTCTGCAGCTGGCAGCAGATCATTCATACACTGTCCCAGCCTCCAGCCTGTTCTGTTCTGTATATTCCAGTCTGGTCCACATGACTTATGGATTTGCCCTACCCGCAGAGGGTAAACAAATCAGTATCACACCAAATAGCCACAAATCAGTTTTCCACCACCAATGAATAGCCCCACAGTCTCATCAGAAGCCAATCAATGGAAGTACTTACCAACAGGAGAGAAGAGATACATAGATGAGTGCCAGTCTCACTATACATGATTGTGACAATTTTCTGTTCATTTGATGATTCATTGTGAGTGTGACAAACACCCTTTAGGTAGCAATTAACTGGATTGTTAAGCCATGACTGAATGACTGAAGTAAACAAGTAATTACAATAAATGTCTTGAAGTTGTATCAGGACAAGGAGAGCCCGCCTGCTGATCTTTAGACTTATCCTGTTACAGTCACACCCACTAACAGGTGATATTAATGAACTAAAATCACGACATTTCATCAGAATATCATTTGCAAATGATGGTGTAAATGACTCCACAGCAGTGACTTGGAAGTGAAAGGTCCAGGGAAACCCTTGGGAGAGTGCAGCTCTGGGCTGGCCTGGGGCTGCCTGAGGGATCGCCTACTTATCAGCATTGGGCCCCTCAGGCTTCGGTGGGAGAAACAGTTCCTTTACACTCAAACGTTCCAATCCTCCTTTTGTTTTGGTCACATTCCAAAATGTATTTATTTTAGGCTTATTTCTTGATTTATTTATCCAATAATTCATATATTTATAAGAAACAGAGTTTCTGTTTTTACTGGGATCTGGCTGAATCCTGTTTAATGTATTTGTACAGCTGCTCTGTGTTGAGCAGGCCTTCAGTGAAAGCAGTGGTGTTCTTTGATTGACTGGCCTTGTAGGATGAGACCAGTCATTGCATTATCTTCGCCACAGTTAATTTGCTCTCTCCTTGATAGCCCTTTTACCAACAGAGAAGGGAAATACCTGTTCCTTTCTCCAAACAAGGATCTGGCCTTGATTTAGTTTTACTCTCTTGGAAATCACAGGTTGAACACACAGTCCAGGACTTCAGCTCTCCAGGCTGTTTGGTCCAAATGCCTTTTCAGTCTCTTGGTTCAGAATACAATGAGTCCAGGTTTTCTGGTTAGCCGATCAGCACTAAGCTCATTTTGACTCGTCTGAAAGGGTTTCATGTGAGCTTTGCAATGTGAGAGAAACCAGAGAGGGAGAGCCCACCACGGACAGGCACCCCGCCAAGTGGGTCTGCAGAGGGGGCAGAAGAGGGGGGGCTACTTTTGGGAATGCTAGATGGCTGGCTCCTTGATGGGGATTCCAGGGCATTACAAAGGGATAGGAGTCAAAACAAAGCCTAACACAACATAAACTTGAGCATGAAAGATTCAAAGGAAGCTAGGCTCGGTAGCTAATCCTTGTTTCTAGGAGCTCAGAGCCACCCTTTAGGCTAAGAAACAGCACCGCTACCACTGTCATCACATCAAAATCTTCTTGTCCACGTTGCATGTCAAGACAGGGAGTTAAAGGGGAATACCGCTGGATTTCAGGCTTCAAAACACCTCTTCCTTTACCTTAGGATAGCTCGATTTGTATGAGTCAACATTCACTAGTATCCCCAGATGTCAGAAATTAGATCTACAGTAAGAGCTTGATGTTGCACTGATTTGGGTACAGTTTCTAGCTTGTATCGGTTACCATTGTTTTAAAATGAATTACCAGCTCAAATAAACATCCTCTGAGCTCTCTTGTTTAGGGTTAGGGAAACTGAATTGTATTCTGCTTTAATTCGCATCTCCATATTTTTGAAAGAGGCAATATACTCATTCAGAACAACATGAATCTTATTTTCAGGTCAGGGAAATCTACATTGTAAAAATAAAAAATAAAAAACATCATAGCCATTTTGAATCTTACTGTACAGCTCACTACTTTTCTTTTTTTTCAAATTGGCCGGGATTTAACAGATACAGATGTGCGCGTGTTTACATTATCACCCAGGACGTGCTGTTAGAAGAAGCCCCTTACTGAGGGATGGTGATGAAAAATGACGATCAACCTGAGCCAAGAAACCTGCCGTTTAACCCCCACACTGAAGTTGAAAGCTATCTGGACCGGTCCAGGCCATAACACCCTCACTCTGTCTCAGTCTGTCTAAATATCAGATGGCTAGATGGGCACTCCTCTACTCATCCTGTGCTGGAGGAGTCTGGAATTCATGGAATGCCTTATAGAGAAGTGTATATATTGTTTGAAAGTGATTGTGTGTATCTATGTGCGTATACTATTATACGTAAGTGTGCACATCGATGTGTACAAGCATTTCTGTGAGGTATATGTGAGCATGTCTCCCGTCGGTGACACTCTCATTTCAGGCTTCACTGCCTTTTTTTGCCTTTTCACTGTGGCTGATGGAGCAAGCTGTCACAGCTCCCTGGGCTCTGACTGACCACAGCCCGTGGCCAGGACGGCAGCATCGCTGGCTGGACTCTGCAACATCACACAGGGGAGCTGTGGGAGCTGTGCTGCTTGTGAGCAGCACACTGTTAAACAGCCCCCTCCTCTGCCCAGTGTTAGTACACTGTGTTGTTTCCAGAGGAGGTTCAGGTGAAAAGAGGAGCCAAAGAGGAAATATAGCTAGAAATACAGTATAGGTTTTTGGCATGTTGAGTTTGGAGATGAATTGTGATAATAACACTGCCTTGCCGGTCAATGGGAGTGAGGATGCTCCAGCAGACTATCAATATTTGCCTGAGCCAGGACACATTAAATAGGTCTCATCATGGTTGCTCTGATATATGGAGCGTGCCATGTTATTATGGTCCATTTGGAAACAGCTGGGCATATTGGGGAAACTCACTACTCAGCAGTACCACACCACTGAACTGGCCAGGAAATGAAAAGGAAAGATTTTCAATGATGGTGTTGATGACTTAAGGCGCTACCCAGGGGGATAGAGAGGCAGATTGGAATCTCAACTGTAGAAGCTTAAAGGACTGATCTCAACCACTGGCTGAGACCTGCCATTCACACTATCTGCTGACCGACTGAATAATTGCTTGGATCCAACAGTAGCTCTTTTTTGGGTGCACGGTGGTGCAGTGCTTGCACTGCTGCTTCACAGCAAGAAGGTCCTGGGTTCGATTCCCACCTGGGGCGCTGTTGCCACTGGGGGTAATCTGCATGTTCTCCCCTGGTCTGTCGGTTCCCAGGTGGGATATCTCCCGATTAGGGGCTTTTAGTCTGCATGTTCTCCCCGTGCTCCACAGGGTCTCCTTTCACAATAAGAACCACAGTTAAAACATGCGAAGATCACTTCTCCTGTACTGTCCCTGACGTGTGGTGTGTGTGCTGCGTGTGCGTGTGCCTGTGCGTGTGCGTGAGTGAGTGTGTGAGAGAAGCATGGTTGTTTGTGTGTACTTTGTGTGCACGTCCAGACCTCGAGGGGCCTCCTCTCTGAGGAACCGAGGATGGCATGCCATACAGTACATGGAACTGAAGAGATGGTTAATGCAGGTCCCTTGTCTTGGTTAGTCATGGACGGCTGCTCAGATTCTTCCCTGGAAGCCAGCATGGCGTCTGTCAGGCAGAAACAGACAGACCGACTGTAAGGAGGGGGACGCCACCATCTGGAAGCCATTCAGCCCTAGTCTGTGTTTCATTTCAGAGTCCATATTAAACACCCCTTAGACTGTGACCTTTGGAATAAAATAATAAGCATGTTTACCCAAAACATCATTATCGTCTCATTTATAATAGCCGTTCTTTTGCCATTTCAATGCATTGATGTGGATTATTAAATTAACTGGCTTTGTTTTTGAAGTAGCCCATTTAGGATCTTTGGGGAGCATTCTGTTGAGACAAAATAACAAGGATTTTAGTCTCGAGGGTATGTGACAAGATGAAGCAATGGATTTTTGTCGCTGACTAATGATCTTGTGGGGAAACTTAGCTTCCCTTTTTTCTAATTTGACCATGACAGGCCACAATTTGATGCTTTCCTAAAGCATCTATCATTAAGCTATTTCTGGCAGTGTGCAGTGGGTTGGCAGCTGTCAGTGTGGACAGCGACAGGGTGGCAGACTGCATTTAGTGGCCTCCTCTCTGACTCCCAGGCGGCCCTGGAAGTGTTTTGTAGTCATAACACACTAGCTTCTAGGAGATCCAGCAGGGAAGCCACAAATTGCCTGTTGAGGAAAATGCTGAAAGCCAAGTGGATTGGAGATGAATGGTGTAGAATGATAGGATTAGCCACCCTTCTCTATGGGCTCATTCCAAGGCTGCTACGAGCACCAGCTTCCATCCATTTTGCCCCACAGTGTTCCCAAACTGCATCCCCACATACAGTATCTGATAGTGACACATCAGTATGTATACCCAGCTTGAAAATGACAACTGATAGCCCCTACTAGATAATCTGTTGACGTGTTTAACATGACAGGGAAAGTGAGTGAAGGACAAATAAACCACGTCGTATCAATTGGGAGCATGCCCCTCTGGTATTTGTGGGATAGAAAATACGCTGGGGTATGGTTGACAAGTTGACACTCTGACCTTGCAAGACATCTTAGATCCTGTTATGGCTGGCCAGTTTCAACATCACTTCCTCAGTCCCAAGGAATAATGTCCAATATACACAAATATACTCCTGTTCCTCCTTTATTTAATGTAGGTCACTGTTGATATTTGAACATGTATTTTTACCTCTGCCCAGGAGGTTATGTTTTTGCCCCTGTGTGTCCGTGTGTGTGTGTGTCCGTGTGTGTGTATGTTTTTCAGCAGGATTACGCAAACACAACCAGCCCGATTCACATGAAACTTTGTGGAGGGGTATAGCATGAATTTTGGACTGGATCGGAATCACTTATAGGAGTTATTCATACTTATAGGAGTTATTCATACAGTTATTCATACTTCTGACCACCAGAGGGTAAGTTAGGGTGGAATGTCCTGTTTGTGTTGAAGTCTGCCCTGGTTAATGACTGATGATGTATGTTGACACAGATGAGGTACAGAAGAGGAGTCGGTGGAGACGTGGTTCTGAGTTGAAGGAGGTCTGGGACAGAGAGAGGTGATGAGTGATATGAGGAAATTAGGGGTGCAGGAATTCACATTAAAAGGATTACTGAGCACGAGTGAGAGAGCACATGTCAGGGTGATGGTAGCTTTCTTAAGGGACACAGGGCTTTTTTATAGGATATAATGTAGTTTAGGGTGTGTGTGAGTGTATGTGTTTGAGTGAAGGGTTTGGGATTTAGATTTGAAGTCTATTGTCTGATCCATACTCCAGAGCAGAAGGTGACAGAAATGCACCAACAGCTGGATGCCAACCGCCATAAGGTGGATGAAAATAAAGTTTCTGAACATTAAAAGTATTAACTTCATAGAAAACAATATCTCTCCTATATACTGTAGATTTAACATGTCCTTGGCGCTACAGTAACAGATTCAGAAAGCAAATGCAGGATTACACAAAAACTACCAGACCGATTTCCCATGGGCCAACTTTGACACAATAAAATTTTGCCTACAGGGGCGGAGGTCTGCACTCTCTGAGTCCCATTCTAGTTCTCTATTCTGTATACAAGGATATGCAGATTTCTGTCACTCTCTGTTACATATTTAATTTCTTCTTTTATTCATTATTAATGTCTCAATAGCTTCCTTTCACAGAATGCTTAAATCTTTATTAAATATATATGCTTGTCTTATTTATGGCTATGAGGAGGGGGGATCCTGTTGTCACATTATTTAAGCAGAAAATGCTTTTGCCAGATTAATTTGAAATATTTCATGTCAGTACTTAAAAGACATTTCTGTTGTACACTGACATAAGAATAAAATCCCCCACGACAACTGACAGAGGAAAATCATACTAATTTATATTACTACTGTTCACTGAATGGTGCATAGTAATTTAAGAACAATATGTGGAATTGCATGACTTCCAGTATTTGTATTATGGCTTTTTACATAATTTTCTTGGTTAGGTGTAAATGATAACGGCAACCTCAGCTCAAAAACTGGGGCAGTATCCATGCATCATGGTCATGTCTGTGATAAACTACTAATGGCCTGTTAGGGACTGCAGATGGAAATTAGCTAATAACTAAATCTGGTGCAATGCATCTCCTCTCATTAATTACGATTAATGTATATTGTACATGGTCCCTGACAAACTAAACAATCAACTAAACATCATCTGTCCTTAGTGTAAGAGTTCCTTTATTTTTGTCACAGTGGTGTGTGGTATAAAGTAGTTTACCTTTTTTTTTTTTTTAAGCAGATTGTTAGATTAAATTAATTTATTATGGAGCTATCAGTCAATTTGATGGTACAATAATTATTATCTGACCAATATGCCAGTTAATCACAGGCATCACCACCAAGGATGCCATGGGTCTTTTTTGTTTACAAAGCTATTGGCATCCTTGGTATGTCCTTGGTAACCATAATGCATTGATAGCTTTGATGTGGTGACAAGATGTGGGCCATATCTCTGCTTTGATATACAGCTATTTCGCTACATATCTTTTCTATAAATATGCCATCAGTATAAAAAGCCATCTGATATATAGGAAAAAGTTAAAGTGTATTTAACTATAAATAAAACAAATTTCATCTCACATCTGAGGATGGGTCATTAGGGTTAAGTAGAGAACAGGTTGTGCACATTTTAGAGGCTGGGGCTTAATCAAAAAACACCTGTGTATCCTATTGTTTTGTGTATCCTGCACTGTTTTAGGAGAACATGACAAACAAAAATCTAAAAGCTACATGTAAAACACATCCTAGGAGTGCTGTTGGTCAATGGCAGTATCTCTTCACATGCTTGAGCAGACAACATTATTAGTTACATTAATTTAATGCCATGCTGTGGCAATAGCTTTCTTCAGGGATCAATATGCACTGCATGAAAAGGAAGATATCCAGGTGAGAACGGTAATGTGATACCGTAGAACAGGGCTATTCAACTGGTGGCCAACTGGGAGCTTTCTCGTGGCCCGCGGAACGCATTCCATATTCCAATGTCCAATTTTTTTTTTTAAATAAATGTAATTATATGTTTGATATTATGTTATCAGAATTAAATGAGTCCAAATTATTTCCCCTTCAATAGTTCTTAAAAGACAATCTTTCATTGGACTGATCAGCTGTCAAGTCTGTCCACCATCTCATCTTAACGTTACGTTAATCCACAATGAGCGGAGAGAAACGGCAGAAAATTGGCAGTGAAAACCGACAGTTTAACCCCAAATGGACAGATGATTTTGCATCTATTTTTAGGGATGGGGATCGAGACTCGGTTCTACTAAGGACCCGGTAAGTTTTTGAATACAATTGAATCACCAGCCAACCGTTGTTAAACTAAACAAAGAAGAACTGAATCGCCTTATTGTGAATCGCTTCGAGTTGAAAAAAACTCCGACAGTCATCTTCCTCCACTCACAGTATCTGTGGTAAACTGACCCAAACTTAGTAGCAGTC
>CABFOP010084920.1:0-10828 GCA_900683385.1 Anoplogaster cornuta | reverse complement strand
AAACCCAAACTGCACAAGTCTACCAAAGTCATTTCAAAGTGCTGGGATGAGAAGAAACTTTAAAACCCACCAGAAAAGACTTTGGTAGACTTGTGCAGTTTGGGTTTATTTTGGAGGCTTACTTCTTTTGTTGCTCAATTTTCTTTGGTCTTGTCCCCAAAAAACCTTTGTGCCCAGGCCAACGCTTCTCTTTGATCGGCAGCTAAAAGTGCGGCTGCCGTTCATTGGGATTCAAGCTACTCTGGCCCACGGTCACTGGAAGAGAAACATTAAGCCAGATGGATACGGAATGCATAAACCTCTCTTGACTCATGGCTCTCCCGATAATATAGCTAATCCATTTAGGGGGGGTCATGAATTCTCATATACTCGATGTGAGGAGTTGCTGCTATTATTATGTGGTGAGTGCAAATTCTGCCATGACACATCGTGCATTTCTATGAGTCTTTTTGAAAAGGGAGGGCCGGACTTTCCAGGGAAGGAGAGGGCAGACGAAACACCATGTACTAATGCCAAAGTTATTCTAGACTGAGTCAACATTCCAACAGATGAAAGAAATGGGATCGAGCTACATTTTTCCCCTAGCCAGCTCAAACGAAGGAAATTAACTCCATCCTGGAGATATGGACAGTCAAGCCCAGCGGGGACTGCAGGGTGCTACCAACTCATTGGGCAGAATCTTACATTAACAATGCTGACTTTTTATGAAAAAATACTACTACTACAGAGATCATGTCCTCCCTGAACCTCTTCACCACCTCCAACCCAACCAGACGCTAAGAAGAAGACGTGTAGATTACTGAGATCACCTTGCAGGATTTCTGGATATTCAAGTTCGGGGCCACAGATGTGCAAAATTGCTTTAAATAGTCAAGATCCGATCTAAAATAAAGCAACAGTAAAAAACGTTGTCCTCTACAAATGATGCAGCCCCCATCATGGCCAATGGGCACCAAATATACCACCTTGTTTTTGACCTGTAATTGTAGTGCCCACCCCTAGGCCAAATCGTTGTCATTTTGAAAATATTGGTGTACATTGGTTTGATGCATCATTCCCCTTCAAGTTTAGTCAAAATCTGAGATATTTTACGGCATATGGCGCAAACAAAACTAACAAACGGATGAACAAATGTCATCTTACGGGACCTCAAAGTCCTCGAAATCCAAAACCATTCCCCTCTCGGCGCCATTTGGGGCGACATGCTTTAAATTAAAAGGACACTTAATTCAAAGAGCTCGTTAGGATTCACCGACACTTTCCAATTAGCATATCCACTGGGGATGCCTATTTATACCATATGTTATGTGCCATGGCTTCAAAAGCTCGTTCACTGACACAAAAAAAAACATTGGTAGTGTCGAGGGAGAACAAATGGACATGAAGATGCACTTAGCAAGAATGAGGACATGACGCTGTGCCGTCCCTACGCCCCGATGAGAATTTGCTCCGTACGGTCTTTGTAAAACATGGCAAAAAGGCCTCTCCATAATTAACACTGCCTACTGCAGCCTATCTGTTATGTTCAAATATGTGCTATTAATGCATGGATAGTGCAGCGAGAGCCTCCAGGGCATTACTGTATATTGCAATGCCAGAACTTCACACATTCAGGAGCTATGTAGTGTATATGTTGAGCGCAGGAGTGTTTTGTGGCAGAAAACAAAGAAAGAATGGAAAGTGATGAGTTACCTGTTACCAAAATTACCTTTTTAATTACTTCCTGATTATTTACATGTTATTTATTTCAGTGCAGAAGGCTCATGAAAATTCAATGTGGTGCAAGGCTGCCACCATATTGTACACCATGCTGGCTGAATGTTGAACGCAGGGTGATATTTATAGTCTGCTGTTTAATAGATGTCTTGCTCTGTCCCTTTGCTCTGTGTATGAGGTCCTGTTGTCCCTGTGCAACGCGTCTTGGCGTGCAGTATTTCGTCACCATTTTCGCAACGGTAAAGTTTGGGACTTTTATTGCACTTGGTAAAGGTCTCGTTCACAAAATGTATTCTAGTCTATAAACAACAAAATGAACCGAACTACTCTCTTAAGCTGATCAAAGGTAGCTCAAGAGAAAAAGTAAAAAGCTCATCTTATCACCACAGTGTTTGGTACCTTTATGCCCACTCCATAGCTGCACAATGGATACCTGACAGATGCCAAATGGGCCTATTCACTCACATTCCTGGTCTTCAAATTCTGCTTTTCATGTAGCGAGCTAGCCAGCCTCTCCATACTGATTTTCTGCTTAGGAGCTAGCCTGAATCCTGTAACATAAACCAGATTCCTTGTACACGTTGGGTGTTTATACAATACTCGTGTCCAGTTCGGGAGAGTTCTCAGAGTTCAGGCCGACCGGACACAGATACGATGGTTCGGAATGTCATCGCCGCTCCGTTGCCAGAGATGGTGAAAGAGAAGTCCCCCGTCCCCCTAATGAGCTCTGTGTTGGTCCTCTTTTTCTGTACTTTTTCATTCATACCTCTTCTCTTTCTATTTAGCAGACCTCTGGAAGATGAAGCAACAGTACTGAGCCAACTTCCAATAATTCTGCAAAATCTGCAACCTGATTCCCAAAATGTAACTGTAATGGCAATGCACACTTTAAAAATGCATCTCCAGGCTCATTAACACCGCTTTGTTTGTAATCTGATTACAAGTCTCCATCCAACTCTGCATGCAGCAAAAGTCCACAATGTAAAAGTACACAGATAAAAAATGAGGGCCTTCATTTACTCGTCACAGCTTCCTATCTACTGGTTCCTTCCTATCCAATCATCGGGGGTGAGGTGACCAGCAGTTGAGGAACAGGCTTTGATCCTTTTTGGCAGCTGCCATGTATTCAGATTATTTATTTTTTTTGACTATTTTTGTTTATTTTTGCCATTTTTATACATAATCACCTCAAATGGCGAGAGCAAATCCTCATCCTGAATGCTGTAAATAAAAAAAAATGTAAAAGTTGAAAAGTGAACAAAAATGCTTCTACTGTACTTCAGTTAAACACAGGGCAGGGATTTACCAGTTGCGTGGCCAAATGCAAAGCCCTTGTCCGCGACGGTGATGTCACCCACCCGCTAATTCCCTGGATGCTACTGCGGCGCTTTCAGGAAACGGGATCGTCTCCAGCGAGTACACCTCTATCTCCTGACGCCACTGCCTGTTTGCTAAGGTGATTAACACCAGCGTGCTCTTCGTGATAATCCCGGCAAGGAGTAATGTCATCACTGGTCACATGGCAGAAAGAAGGAAGAAGAGGAAGAATGGGCGGAGATGTAAACCATGTCCAAAAGCTTTACGCAGTTCAAGCTTAGCGAGTTGGCACGCTGAATGCAACAGTGTTTACAATGTGCTAAATGCTGCTTACATCCAGCTGGCAGGACGGGACTGTTTATTGTGGTGCTATACTGTATTTGATCTGCACTGAAGCCCAAACACTGCCGTGGATCTAGCTTTGCAGTATGTTTTTTCATTTGTAGGTGACCAACATCAGCTCCTGTGTTCCAGTCTCTCTCTCTCTCTCTCTCTCTCTCTCTCACACACACACACACTGCAGCCACCAGACCCCACCATAGCCCAGTTGCCGTTGCCTGCACTGCGGTTGCTATGGAAACACCTGCATCTCTGGTAATCCTATGAATAGGATGCGAAGAGCAAGGCTCTGGGGGGGAAAACAGCTTACCATTATGGCAGGTGGAGATGGCAAATTGAAGCATGTCATTTAAAAGAACACGCACTCTTCAAACAGAGTCTTGAAACTGCAATATGCATACAGTATATTCCTCTGTAAACATATACCCATCTTAACAGCCTAAGTCAAGAAGCAGGGCTGCAATAGAGAAGAGTGTCCCATCACCACTAATTAAGATGCTGTAGATTCACCCTATTAGCCCAAATTAAATTCTGGTTTTGGGTATGAATCGGGAACGAATAGAAGAATACACATCCATATAGAGTAGGACACTCCTGATTGGTGAATAAAGAAGTCAGATGAGTGTTTCTTATTTTCTGTTCTTACCCACTGAGTTTTTATCGCTTTTTAAGAAACAATCAACATTTTCAACTTATACGGTGCCCACTAAAGGTTACAATGTTCTCAATCCAATTTGGAATGACAGGGTAAATATCAACAGAGGAATAGTGCTCTCAGATTGCTGCCTTCAGGCAAAAAAATACAATCTGCAAAAGTTGCTCAGTTTGCTTTCCTCTCACCTCTAAAAAGTTCAAATAAGGAGCCAAAGTTGACGTCACTTCTGCCTATTCTAATACTTTACAGTTGACTTGATATGACATGAAATATGTCATTGAATGAGGTGATATTTATTGCATGATTGCTTAAATAACAGATTTTCAAAATCTAATGCTTTGTTGAAAGATGCGTCCCCCTCTGTAGATGGAAAATCACGCTAGCCACCTAGCCGCTAGTATGCTGACACATATGCCCAGGTATAGGGATATGAATCTATTTGATTCAACTATACACACTATACACACAGAACTACATGGCCTGCATTATATTTTGTCCTGTCATCTATTGCAGGCCCAGCTGTCCTGGTGGGAGGAGCCTCTTTGAATTGCCTCCATTTTTCCTTGTCTTCATAGAGGCCTCAGGCTGGTGGTGCCTACCATAGGCATGTTACGTAGGCTCACTATGTCAACACCTCTGTTAAGTCATTTCAGTCCTCTTCAACCTGTTACTGCTTTGTGCTTTTGTTCCGATTATATTCTGTAAACATCATAATTGACTTAATTTGGTTGATAATTGTTAACTGATTGTGTTGTAAATCCTTTGAGGCTTGTTTGTGATTAAGGGATGTATAAACTTGACTTGACTTCAATAGTGAAGCTGAGAGGAGCAGATTTACAAATTAGAACTATGCCGCTGTCATTTTGCCTCTGTCTGCATTTGGAACAGATCAATGGCCTGCTGTTAATGCAGTTGTATCCTTGCTTGTCTATTTCCTGTATGGTGCTTTGGCTATGTACTAGGTCTGCTAGCCTCGGTGCCGTTCCCATTTTAGGACATCCTCCTCTTTCTCCATCTCGCTCCTCCTCCTCACTCTTTCCTTTCCCCTCCTCCTTCTCATTCTTCCTTGATTGGTGTTATGGTAGCGAGCAGTTAGCGCACTCCATAATGTGAACCGGGGAGTGATGCTGATGTCAAGAGGCATACGGCCTCTTATACAGCCTCGTCACCTGATCAGGTCTCTCATGGCGATCTGAAGTACAATGTCCATTTTAGGACATCCTCTTCCTCTTACTTCCAACCTGCATCTCCATCCACCTCCTCACTCTTCTTCCTTAATTATACTTCTCCATCACCCTATTCCATCGCCAACCTGTTCCTCCTCCTCAATCTTCCCTTTCCATCCACCTTTTCACTCTTCACATCACTGTGAAGTTGGAACCCCATCCTGCTCCAACGTCACAGTGACGTCAAGAGTGAAAAGGTGGATGGAAAGGGAAGATTGAGGAGGACAGCACGCTGAAGATGAGGCAGGGAGGAGGATGGGAAGGAGGAGAGGATAAGAGGGAAGGGGGATGGAGAGGGAAAATTGAGTAAGAGGAACAGGTGCCCCCAGGGTGCCCCGCCACCCCCTTGTTCAGACGCGTTCCGGGGACCATGCATGTAGAAGTGATTAAAAGAGCCACAGAGGAAGGGGCTGTTCTTATTAGTTTAAGTGAACCTTTATTTATAGAAACAGGGAATTGTGTGCAGACCAATGACCTTTTTGCATAAGGGCCTTATGTAAAGAAAAGAAGAAATACTTTGCATTACCCTAGAAGAGATGTTGTAGACACATAATCATTCAACTGAAGTGGAACAACTCATCATTACAGGCTGAATTGGTCTAGGGGGGATTACTGTCAAACTCAACTGAATATGTCATCGCATCACATTGACAAAATGTCCTAGCTGCTCCATGGAGAGCTTTTATTCTGAAAGAGGAGCAGAGGGGGAAATCATCTGGACCATATTCAGCAATATGTAAAGGTATAGTGTTGAAATAATGTACAATACAGCCACAAACAACAGCCAGACACTAGTGTAGAGCATGTTTGTCACTTTGAAAGACCTATAGGCCTTTTTAATTGAACATCACAGCCTATATGGACTGCTGCTCATTTTATGATGTTTTACATGAGTCAACACACGCAGTAGCAACTGTATTTCTCCATGCACCATATGAGGATGAACGAGTGTGTCAGCCACGAAGCTGACACTTCAAGTTTAGCAATTTTGGAGTTTGGATGCTCATGCAATGCGACAATGGAGCAGTTTTCAATGATTTCTAAAGGAAATGCCTGATGGTGGTAGCGGAGCTTGGGGTTTTTGGGAGATTAACTACAACCCTTATCTACAATTCATTTAAGGATGTTTTTCTCTCTTAATAAGCGGTGCCTCCAGAACCTAACCTTCCCTGGGGTCTGTCCTGGTATTTAATCTAGAGTGCAGCACCAATGTGAGGCAAGAGGCTCCAAAAAGAGGCTGCTGCCTTCATAGATATCACGGCGGTGTAACAGAAAGGATTGGCAACAGCTACCACATCTCTTAAAAAATTCAATGAAAAGCTTTGTCAGGAGAGGGTTCTCGGACACGCTGGTGGGCCAATGGCTTTTTTGTCCTCATTGTTTCCCACCTGTACTCATCGCTAAGGTTTTTTTGTGTGTATTTCCCTAAAATGGAGATAAACAGCTAGCATATAAAAGAGTGATGGACAGAAGGGAAAACAACACTGCCAAAAACGACAAGGAGATTAGACCCAGGTTTGCAATAGCAGGCTCTGGGGAGATAAGGCACAAAGTACACATTCCCCTTTTTCCTGGCACATTCTTTAGTTTCCTATTCACCCTCTTGCATCTTGCTAATTGAATCTGTGCTTTGTATCACAATTAGGTCTGATCCAACAAGAGACGCAATACACTTTAAACTGTGCGATTCTGGCAATGACAAAACGTCACTTTCCAAATCTTTTCTTGTGTTCAGCGGAGGAGTGCAGTTTTTTTACGAGTTCCTGTCATTCTCAACCATAAATTATTGAATCATGCCGGATATGTAGAGGGTCAGTGCTAAAAATGTTATCTTACAAAGGATATAAAACTGGATTTCAGCATTCGCATGTGTCGCTCGGTTATTCGCTGGGGCAGTTTGGTCTGTCTTAGCATTCCTTGTTACACGTTCATTTCCTTTCATAGCTAGAAACAAAAGAGAAGAGTCCTTTTGTCCTGCCTTGTGATCTGTGACAGATGTAGAGCTCCATGGAGAATGAATAAGGAAAAGAGGATTACTCCCAGGAGTCTTGGTTCTCTGGTTTCCTGCTTTAGAGGACAGTTAATCTTGTTCACCAAGGCTGATGTGACTGTCCTATGCTGTGACAATACCATGGGGATTCTTACATTAAATAGTGTACCATTTGAACTGAGCCCTACAGTATCTTCACAAAAAATAACCAAAATCAAAAAGGTAAAAGGTACCAAAAAAGGTAGATTATTTACATATACACAGAAAATGTTGCCCATATATCAGAACCACATAATTTCATTTCACATCATTTCACGTCATTTAATGCAGTGGTTCCCAACCCAGTCCTCAAGGACCCCCTGTCCTGGAGGTTTTAGCTCCAACTCTACTAGAGGCTTCACGATTTCATGATACTTTAATTGGTTCAGGTGTGTCTGAGTAGAGCTGGAGCTAAAACCTCCAGGACAGGGGGTCCTTGAGGACTGGGTTGGGAACCACTGCATTAATGGATCTGATATTTCGGTTTCTATCAAACGTGATGCAATGCCAAGGTGACGCCAACACAACGGCAACACAATGCCAATGTGATGGCAACGCAATGCCAAAGTGATGGCAATGCAATACCAATGTGACAGCAACGCAATGCCAATGTGACAGCAACGCAATGCCAAAGTGATGGCAATGCAATGCCAATGTGACAGCAACGCAATGCCAATGTGATGGCAACGCAATGCCAATGTGATGGCAATGCAATGCCAATGTGACAGCAACGCAATGCCAATGTGATGCCAATGCAATGCCATCATGGCACCAACATTCATTGTTTTCAAAGGAAGCATTCCCTTGATGGCTGATGGCTGTAGTGGATCTTCAGGGTGAGACTGATTAACCTTCAAACCCTTTAAACCAATTAATTTTAGGATACTCTACCTTCTTAATAAGTGGGGACTCAAGAACAAACCCCTCCTGGTGTCTGTCCTGGTGTTTAATCTAGACTACAGTACCAACGTGAAGTAAGAGGCACCTTGCCCAGGATTGGGTCTTCTTGGGTCTTTGGTCTCCAGCTTTAGAGGACAGTTAAACATGTACAACAAAGCTGATGAGACTGCCCAGTGCTTTAACAATACCATGTGACCATACTTTAATTAAGCGGTATACCCATTTAACTGAGCAGTTATCGCCAATAAAGCTAAGGTCCATTATTCAGATATGCAGTTAAGTTCTCCCATACATCAGCACCCCAAGGGTAATCATTTTGTTTCATGTCCTCCCCAAGTTATTAAGAGTTTCTCAATGCAAATGTATTACATCTATGCTGTGATCTTGAAAGACAAACTCTCACCTTTACGTAGAGATGGAGGGGTGATGCCAGACAAGGACGATTGTCCAATCACCAGGCGAGCAGGGGATGAGGAGAGAAAAACAATGGGAAAATTGTTAATACAACACGGAAAGTGGAAAGTGCTTCGTATTTTCAGTGCCACAGAGGTAAACCACAGCGTTTGGTGTGCTCACAATTGTTTTTCAGTCATGAAGGAATATGATTTGAGGCACTGTTACAGAACAAACCCGCAAAGATAAATATGCGAAGAACACTGGCGACACGCAAGCTGCAGTCACTGTAGATTGGGAAACTAAAATAAACATCACCAGCACATTTTTGAGAAACCACAACAGAGCAAAGGGCCCAGTCTCAAAGCATCTACCGTGGTCTTGCTGACATGGCCAAATCCAAGAAGCCCCGGTGAAGCAATGCAATGTAGAGATGGGCTCGAATTGTGCTAAATCCAGTTATTAAAGGTTTTACTATGCTGCATGTCCACTCTTAGATTAATACAGGGCTAGTAGTGCAGTATGCAGCTTATCTGCTACATTTGGCCTTCATATCTTTTACAAATTATTTTTTCTTAATTTTCTTTTTCTTATACTGCTCATTTATACTTTCACAACTTTCATTAGCTACGTTCAGTTAGAAATGAAAAAGGCCTCATAGTCAAATGTATTCAATTTGGTTTTCTGAAACCTGCAGATAGCCTGACTATGAGTCCTGTTGAGGCATCCTTGAGCTGGACACCGAACCCCGTCTTATTCTCTCATTGTAAGTCACATTTTATGTAAATAAAGGTTCAAACAAACTCTGAAGAATGCTGCACCTTGAAATTAAGCCTTGTTGCAACAGAAAATATCACAAATTGGCTTCCAGCACCACCACAGTCATTTCCTGATTTCTAAAACCAGGCCTTTAACTTCCTCTAGCAGACGATCTCTCGCTGGGTGGTAATTCAATTCAAATTGAAGCACTAATACATAATAATTTCTCTGTCGAGTTTCGAGTTACAGTAATCTCCGAATACACAGCATTTAAACAAACCAAATACAACAAAGGCATAAAAAAAATAAACAAAATGAAAAAAAGAAGAAGCAGAAAACAGAGAGGGAAAGCTTTCCCAAGACAAATTTAAATGGCAAACAACCTCTGCTAAAGTTTACCAGATGTAAGGGAAAGAATAAATGTGATGAAAAGAAAAATGGACTCAAACACTCGTCCCTCCGAGGAACGCCGTACTTCTAAATCTAACCCCTTTTCTGTCAGCAGAATGTATTGTGAACCCTGGGGCAACCTTGTGTTACTTTATGAGCGCAGCATGCTGTGATAAAACAACTGGAGAGCAGCGCCTGCTTCTTAGCAAATGCAAGGGCCTCAGATATACCACAGACCTTTTTGCCTCCAGATGAGCAGCGGCTATTGATGTTGTGCTCTGGTTTGTGTAGAAGAGAGGCATACTGCGTGTCAAGAGTATGAGGGCAAACACTCAGCGGGGAAAAAACCACAGGAGACGCAAGTCGTAGGAAACTTGTCTTCTCCCCCAGGCCAGCGGTGTCCCAGAGCTAGAGAGAAGCAGGCTTGCGACTGCTCGCCAGTTCGCATCCCCAGACTGGCTGTGAAAATGTGGGTGGGGAAAGTGAGTGAATAACGCTCTCCCTTCCCTCAACAAGTTCTGTTACCCTTGAGCAAGGCACTGAACAGCCAACTGCTCCAATGGAGGTACTTAGGGTCCAACAGTAGAAGACTGTTTCTACTGGGCAGGGCCCTTGTTTGAATGTGAAATGAGCATGTGAACTCAATCGACTTTCCCTGGATAAAGGTTCAAAGGTTCAAATATAAAAAATCTACAGTACTGTGCAAAAGTCTTGGGAAAAAAAATCTTTAAAGCAAAACAATTAAAGATTAAAGAGCAGTAATATAAAACACTAATGCAGAAAGAAAAAAATAAACATCTATATATTTAAAAAAATCTAGGGTGCCTCAAGACTCTTGCACAGTACTGTATATGATGTGCATGTACATGATGTACAGCCTAGGTGTCACCCGGGAACTCACACTAGATGTGTACTGCAACAGCCATGCATGACGGGATGTAAGTACAAGAGGGAAGGAGGGAAGAGATGCTCTAGATTGAAAGTGAGGGGAAGCAGAATAAATAGGAAATGTGTGGTGAGCAGGTCAATAGAGGGAAACGCTGAACATCTACAATACTGTAAGTAATCTCTTTCTTTCTTTCTCTCTCTCTCTCTCTCTCTCTC
>CABFOP010084911.1:0-11653 GCA_900683385.1 Anoplogaster cornuta | reverse complement strand
CATACTATATGATTACACCTTAGGATAGTTTGGGATTTATCAAAATGTGTTATAATTATCGTTATTTGAAGATTATTTAATTGCAGACTACTCTCAGGCTGCTAGAGGACATGAGTAGTTGGTGTACCTGGACATTGCTTACAGGAAAGAAACTGCAGACAAGAATGCATACAGTACAAGAAAGCAGTGCTGCTGTGCACAGAGCAGTCCCAGATAAGCTGGTAAGGCTGTTAAACTCACCACACATTATATTTCACTCTAAAGGCAACTTGCATGCATGGCTAATCAACAAGAATCGCTTATGACACGTCTAACTAACATTAGAGGTACATAACGTTATAGCTAGCATGCCTGTCCTGGAGCTAAAACCTCCAGGACAGGGGGGCCTTGAGGACTGGATTGGGAACCACTGAGTCAACCTAAGCATGACATTGTCGAGATTAACGTTAGCAAGAATACAGTAAGATTCATTTTCAAGCATAGTCTTATTTTCATGTAGGCTAGTTGTGGACAGCTAGCGAAACATTCTTAATCTTGGTTGCTAAAAATATTAGTTATGGAAAACAACTTTCTTACCTTCACGTTAGTGTAGTGTTGCTGACTTCTGTTGCTGCTTGAAATCAGCTGACAGACGGGCGAACGAGAGGCGAGATGCTCAGTTTGCGCTTAATTTCATTCCAAGAGGGAGAGGGACACGTCACGCAGCATAACAGAAGATGCACCTCACCCTCAGATGGGCATTCAAATATTTATTCTAATTTATAATACATTTTTAAAATTATTCTTGATGAGGGCCATGGGCATTGCCATTTACAACAACAAAAACGCACCAGCCCCGGGTGATGACTGTGGTGGCAGCAATTGTTAAACATTTGCCGGACTCATCATGTTCCATATTGACTGATTAAGGAATGATTCTGTACGGTGACAACCCGGTACAGTAGGGATGACCATTGGTCCAGTGGAGAATTGGCTGTGCACAAATAACAGCTAAATATATAACAACTGGGCTCGAAAAAGAGATTTCTGAATAAGATGTTGTGGTGTGGGTGTAGGTCGATTAGTAGCTTGAGAAGTCGGCTCCGCTAACTTGAAGCTAGGTAGGAGTCAGACCTGTATCCTATTCAAGGAACACTCCGCCCTCAGACTGTCTGTGATGTTCAATACCTTGTTTACGTCTACTTCAGTGATTTCCTTCATGTCGCAGAAAGACTTTGACAACCCTCAAAGAACTCACCTGGCCCTGTTGCATCCAGCTGGAGTAATGAGAAACACAAAATGGGTTGTGGCTGCATTGAATTCGGGTCTATTGTGGCTACTGCCGGGGAGAAATTGCTTTCTTCCTCTTCTATGATGGATTTCTCCCTCTATGATTGTTGAACGTCGGTGCAAAATGGTCCAGAAAGAAAACCTTGCTCTTTGATCCCGAGGGGCTGACACCAAAACCTGATGTTTACGCCGACAATCCTTAAGATTTCCATAAAATACAATACAAAAAAGACAAATAATTGAAGACAAAAGATTGAATTCATACCTTTTTAAGAAATCTTGACAAACTGTACTGCATATTACACATACTGAATATTCGCCGGGCCGGTAACTCGCATTGTAGAAGGCGCTATCCGTCCTGTTTACGCTCTCAGAAACCAATCTGCAATCGTCAACATAACAGGATTTGCTCGCCAGAGGGTCACCAAACATACCCTTTACTTCCTTCCTACCCGACCACCCACCCCACCCATCACCAGCAGCGCAGCCCACTGGACCTGCCAAGCGACATTGCGCCCCGTAGGACCCTGGGAACTGCAGTCCTGGCCCTCAACTGGCACCCCTAAGCCAAGGAGTCTTATGTTTCACTAAATAAGCATCAGCAGCCATTAGTCAGTCAGTCAGTCACTCAATAAGATATGCCTGGCCTTAGGTCTCGCATAAGGCTAGAATGACTGAGCTAGATCCAGAAATGCATAGCTTGCATTTTGTCACTTGGTCGTACGGTGGGGGCCCCATCGGTACACACAGATAGTCGCCGTCTGGCTCGACTGTGGCGGTTTCGGGGGATTACTGCCGCCGCTCTCCGCCTCACTCGGCTGGCAAAGTGAGTTAAGCGGAGGGCGATGCAACAGGGCCCCGACGCCAAACTAAATCACATTTACATTTTATTCTCATATAAGATGTCACAATCAATACGTGAGTTGGCTGACAGAAATAAAATATTAACTCTCTCACATTACAAACTTTTTTCTCTCTCTCTCCCTCCACAGGAGAGCTCGAGTCATCATGGAAAGGAAATGTATGTAATGACACGTGTGAAACAGAAGTAACACGCCAAGTAGCACATCTACTGTCAGTATCAATATGGTAGGTCTAATTTAGATCCCTAGACTCCACATGGTCACAGTTAATTACAACTCTGCAAGATGACTAACCATGTTTTATTTATTTATGTTGTGATATATTTTGCAGTTCACAAATCACACAGAGACATATAGTGCTGCTCTATATACTTGGAGTGCTTCAGTCCTCAGATCAGTCAATAATAGCAGACAACTGATTAATATAAAAACCTACTTGCATTTTGTCAGTTACTGTAAATCAGAGTCTAAAAACCATAAGACCTGTATCAGATTCGACCAGAATAGACAATTCAGCCTATTTAGACAGCAATGAAAAAATCTGATCCAGGCATCGATACATCCCTACGTTTCCTTACACAACGTTAAAGGATACTTTTGCTTTTCAGTGTACCCACTTTCCCTCAACCCGCCTCATCTACTACTTCAAGCGAGTGCTTTCCTATATTTCCCAGAATGCCCTCTGGACATCCCTCCCAGAAAAAGGGGCCGTGAACTCGTTGCCTTCAGCTGTGGGGTTTTACTTGCAGTTGGGAGAGAGAGAGAGTGATGGCGATTAGTGAGCAGTTACTCAAAGGAGTTACTCTCGTGGCTGCATTGCATTCTGGTCCATCCTGGCTACTGTCTGTGGAGAAATCGTCGTCTCTTCCTCTTCTGCGACGGATTTCTCCCTGTATGACTGTTGAACATCGGTGTAAACGGTGTCTCTGGGAATAAGAAAGCAAAATGGTTTACATTCATTTATGTAATGAGGCACTTCCAAGCATCATCACCATTATCTTCCTCATCTTTTCTTTTTCTTCCATCTTCTTCATGCGTTTCACAGCGGCTGATACCCAAAGTGTGTCATTACCCACCGACTGCTGAATCTTTTATCCAACATCACCTGGGGCGGACACTCAGGCGACACCGGCGTGAGAGCTTTTCCGTGCGCCTCATCGCTTAAGTCGCTTATCTTGTCGTGATTGCGGAAAAAGCTCCTATAGCTGACATAGGAGGAGGAGGAGGAGGAGGAGGAGGAGGCGGCCCCCGGCTGCTCCTAGTCGAGGTGGAACAGACCACGAGACAGGAAGTGTGATTCAAAGCTACCGTACGTCGCATCAGTAACGGGATATCAAGGTGACGGTTGTGATTGGACGAATTTCTACTTTCATTCTAACGTTCCTCGTTCTCTCTGTCGCATCCTTTGTGTGTGTGTGTGTGTGAGAAACGGTCTGTTTGGACCGCTTGTTCTTTTTGGCACCGACATGCCTGTTGCCATGGCAGCAGCGTAACGTGCTGACACCCCCGGTAGAGGATGTGGACTGGCATTGTCCCACTAACGCACATGAATAAAAATAACAAGTGCCATCTCACGCTTCCTTATTGATCCACTCTCTCTCTTTCTTGCTTTGTAACTTAATTCCCATCATTACGTCTCTTTCTCTCTCTCTCTCTTCACGCTGTTCAGTTTTCACCTTATATTTGCTGCATGGCTCTTGATTTGCGCTGGAATGCTTTAAGCTCACAGTGGCAAAAAGAGGTCACAAGTACAGGCATGCATGTTCACACACAGACTTTAAAGCCTATTTAAAGACTATTAAAACAAGGAACACACTGTATTGACTGTGTGTGTGTTTGTGCCCTTTCTGACTCCCGAGGCTAAACCGGTTTTGAGTAATGGTTTTATAACTTAATGAGACTTCTCATGTCATCACACACACAGGGTGTCAGCAGGGCCCTGCATCAAACGGGCCCGACAAAGACTCGTGGGGCGATAGGAAATGAGCCTTGTCCCGACCTAGCTACTGGGCGTCATTCGATGCATTCATTAAAAATTTAATTTGTCAGTGTGTGTTCAACACGGTGCATTGATCAGTCCGGCTAATTGATGTGTGAATTGTCCTGGAGGTCGCCCGTGGCTCGGTTGTTGCGCTGCTGTGCTGGGCAATAACGTCTAATGATGGAGTTCAGCCTGGAAGAGCAGCGAGCCGGCAGATAGTCCTCCTCTCTCTAGACCCTGTTGCAACTGGAACACATCATTTATTTAACAGTATTTCATGAGACAGGAATGGTGTGTGTGTGTGACATGCGCCAAAGGTCCCAGCTCACCGAGCCACCGGGGGCGCCCCGTGAAGGCAACAAGTCTTGACAGCCTGGAACACAAACTTCTAGCAGTGAGGACCCGGAGAGTCATGAGAGCAAGTGGAGCCAAACGTTGGCATCACTGTACTGTACTGTATGAGACATGCCGTCAGGGATGCTTATATGTAGACATGCATGGGTGGTGCTTCTCCGCCCTGCAGCCCTCTGGCTCCTCGCTTTCAGACAGGTGGAAAATTGTCCACACTAGCAACATTTGAATGGGGAATAATAGCCCATTAGGCTGCTGGGAGAGGGCTCCTGGCAGGTGTACGTGACTTCCTCTTCACTGGTGCTTCAGTTAGTATTCCATTTACATTATCATCTGCTTCATCAACATCTGACTATGTATGTCTCGACTGCTGAGCGACAGAGCCTGTCTGAGACACCATGTAGCCCCGTCCCTCCTCGTCTGTTCCGTCTTTATTCAGGCGGGAGGATTACAGCGAGGAAAGCAGCAAAGCAAAGCAGCGGAGGGATTACCGCAAAGCAGCAAAGGGATTAGGGAAGAGAGAGTCGCACCTTGACAGAGCGCCGAAACCCCCCCGCGGCCCATGTAAGAGACTCAGGGAAAGTCGGCTGCCCTCCGGTAGGTGTTTAACAGGCAGAGGTGGCAGAACTTCACGTCTCTCTTCGGCGGGGTATTTGCCTTTCATTTGGACAGCGTGAAAGAGCCACGACGGGGGTTTGAACCCTGGGAACTCATTTACAGATTAGAGACAGGAATTATATTGAACGGTTTCAGTCTGGGATCCGAATGAGAAAGACAGTCTCGGTCCCGGGGAAATTAAGCTTCTCTTGTCACGTGGAGACCCCATCAGAGAAGGTCCACGACCCATGTGGGGGAAGACTGTCGCCAACCAAGAAAGAAAAGAGTCCTGATATCAGCCGCCATCAGGCAAACATCGACACAGAACAGTGGAACTCAGCTGTGGGTGGCTGAGTGGCTGAGTGGTGTCACGTCTATTTATACTTTAAATCTAATTTTCTCCCAATATGCGGCACATGCTCGTCTCCATTACCATGGGAACAGCCTGAGATGCTTTATGTTTGTTTGTGTCTCCATGATATTAGTGATTTAGTGTTTGGACAGTGAGAACCTCAACACGGACTGAGTCAGAGTCCTTTCATCATCAGGGCCATTCAAATAAATGTTAATTCAGTCAATTAATCCATTAATGTGATTATTACAGCACCAGTATTAAGTTTTATGTTTATTCGTTCAAACTTGACGCCAGTTGACAAAGCCATGAATCAGCGAGACGCCGACGGTAGAAGCGATCCGATTGGTCGTCTTTTGTGAAATAGCCAATCAATGATAGCGTTACGTTGTTCCTTTGTGTAGATCATTGTAATAGCAGACTCAATATTTTCGCTACGAAATTCAAAATGATCTAATTTGAAGAATCCTTCATGAAAGAGATCAACAAAGACGTAAGAAAAAAGTTTTGTTGGGTAGAAAATTTAACTTTCAAGGTAAAGAGACTACATAGCGAAGTGCCAGTCAGAACACAGTGCACATACTGCAATGTGTGTATACAGTATATGTGATGTGATGCTGTTTGTTTTTTCTGTTGTGACCTGTTCTGACCTGGTTCGGTGCAGTTTGTGATGCCTGTTAATGGAGGGCCGTTCAAATAGACTCTGCCGTTCATAAATGTTACAGCACCCCGCCCCGGACCCGGCGGGCGGCTGGCAGCCTCCGGACCCCTGCAGGAAAATGTACCTGAAATCAAACTCTCTCATTCCCATCCCTTGGAAATTGCACAGACAAGTTTAGTTTTTATAAAACTTTGTTTCCATTAGTTGAGGCCCGTGACCGAGTTCAAATATTATGAAGTAGCGAACTGTGTGGCACGTTTAAGTTGATGTGAAGTATATTGAATGAATGAATATTTCCAGTGCTGAGAACTAATGTGTGACTACTAATATTCTGGATAATAGCTCCTGAGAACACCCACTTGAATATCACTTAGAATGCAGATTACCACTCAACCAAACTCCAGTGAAATGTGGACAGTATTTTGGTGTCAGTAACATATTGGCAAACCAATCAGACTGTTATCCCCCACTCCCCTCTCTCTGTCACTCAAGCCAGCGGACAAGTGGGTCATAACATCGCTCTGTATGATTTGATCCAATCACACCGAATTGTGAAATGGACCAACAACGGATCAATAAATGTCAATAGGCTTGACAGTGATTGATCTAGCGGTGTTGATCGGATCTACAGTGGATACAAAGCTTTTCATAGCAGAACCCACCACAAAGTAGTTCTCTTGTTTGGGAATCAGAGCAAACCTTCAAAACAAAGGCAGACAGGCACTGAATTTTTAAGGTGGTGGAAAGAAGGGCAAGTCTACCAACAACCATGTGACAGTCACAGCCCTGTCATATTAAGGTAATAAACATGATGAAATTGGTCGCGTCTAATTAGATTACTTGGGGAATCATTTGGCAGGGCTTGTCAACAACAACAACCGCTTCACCATCTCTAACATTTATTGTGGAAATCGAATTATTAGTTGGACACATTATTCTGAAGGAATGGGATCTGACAGTCAGGATTGAAGTAAGTTCCTCACACAATCCTCCCAACTCAGCAGTACCATTAGTTTGAAAACAGGATGTAGACTGTACACATAAAGCAAACACACACAAACACAGGACGGATTTAGTTCTGATTAACTTTATTCATAAGTACAGACAGAATGAGAACAATTAGTCTCACTTGATTGTTTTTTCTTTTTTCTTCCCTTTCTTGTGCGCTCCTGATTAAACTAACAATTACATGTAAACTACCAAAGCAAATTCACAAAAAAAGACTAAGACTAAAACAATAAGCGGATCTGTTTAAACCTTTGAGAGCTTGTAAAACATTTGCGACGAGGTTAGGCCTGCGAAACGAGAGCAAAAGAGAAAATAAACAAGAAAGGTCACAGGTATTTTTTTTAATACTCTCCTACGGTTTACCTCTAGCACGTCTGAGCTAAAGAATAGGTCAACATTATCCCCCCCCAAGCTGTGTATTCGTTCCCAGACACTGAACAGCGGTACATTGTCACAAGCACATTTAAATGTTAAGAATTGCTGCAGGCGAAGACATCACGGAGAGACACTGCAGTACAGGTTGCATTATTGCGCGCGTTTATGCCGTAATCTTACATGTGCAAATGTACACGCGAGAGAGAAGAGAAGAAGAAGTCGGGGAAGAAGAGGTTATCAGAGGAGAGGGGAGCAGTACCCTAAACAGAGAGGAGGGAACTTTACATTATTGTGCAACAGCTCATTCATACCATCCCATTATCTCATCATATGCATCAACAAAACCAGGAACTACAGTGCTCATAGAGAGGAGGCGTATCGGTATTCCCCTCAACTTTCTTTCTTTTTCTGTTGTTTGTTTTTCTGAGGCTATTACAGACACCGTTACTGCTTTTGCTTCCACCGCCGACCGCTTTTGTCAAGGCTATTCTCTCGTCTCGTCTCCGGTTCAAACGCAGCCAGATCACTTCCAGGTACAACATCAGTAGAAAATTAAATTAAGACTATTCAATATTTAACGACGTCAACCTACAACAGCGCAGCGGGGTTACTATGGAGACGTAGATATGGAGACGTAGACACACACTTTTTTTTTCCTTCCAGGCAGCACTCAAGAGCTAGGAGTGAATATTTTGCGCCCGTGCATGTGTATGAATATTTCAGCCACACCGGAGGGGTGACTGACTTTGTCTCTTGTGTATGTATGCATGTGCACACACACACACACACAGAGAGAGAAGGGGCATTAGCAATATAAAGCAGAGTGCTGCTAGCGGGAGTCTCCAGAGTCGCTTATTAGTCTGGCTAATTTCACATCATTTGACAGAGAATTAACTCATAAATTAATCAGAAGAGCCTGAGAAAATAACACACCCTGCCTCCATTACACCACTGTGTAATCCCATTTACACCTGGCCTTCCAATCAAAATTGCAGACAGAAGATGCTTCTAGATGGAAACGCTTCTCTAGCGTCTTTTACATCATTTGACCATGAAACCAATCATACCGCAAAGGCCTTAACGTCAGTATTATGACCGCTCAACAGTAGGAATCAGTTGATATGGGAGCAGGAGGAAACAAATTCAAATTTCCAGTCCTATTCAGGAAGTGCAGCCTCCATCTGCTTTGGGAATTCAGTGACGGGTGTGAATAGGGTGACGTATTCAACCCCAGTGCAGCTACAATACATTACTACCAACGTGAAAAAAGTAATAAACCACCTCTACCGTTACCCTGATACAGAAATAGATTCCAGTTTGTATGTCACTTTAGTGTAACGTGTGAAGCTTCTGGCGTGCACATTCCCACGTGGGTCCCTGAACACCTCAAGTAAGAGAACAAGTACGATTTCTGTCACACATAACAAACTAGAACAGGTCAATCAAAATATTGGTCTTTTCCAATTATGGAGGGATATGCTGAACGCTGACAGTGATTACCCCTTCCCAGTGCGCAGGGTGACTAATGCTCATAACGTCTTGCAGAGGTGAGTTAAATGTGAAATAAGGCTTTAGCAACAATAAACCCACAGGTGGACCCTTCTTTGCCCGCCGATTACAAGCAACAGTAAGTAGTAGTAGTAAGTAGTCATCAGTATAAATATCTTCACCTTCTCACTTTTCGGTAACCGCATTATAATATCGCCGGCATAGAAATGGAAATTGTGCCACTTATTGTTGTAAGATCCTGCAGAGTTAGTGTTACACTTTGTAAACTAGATCGCGTTTAAAGACATGGAATGTATTAGAGTAGCATTTCAAATGTTTTCAAGTGCTAAAATGTCAACATGTAGTCTAGAGAATAACCTGTAGTCAGGAAAACTAAACATTTGTAAAACAAAGCCATTGAAATTTCATTTATATTCAGCTTTTGGATGGAAATTTTCACCTTTTTTTGCACAAATCAATAAAGACATTCCAACAAATGTAGGTATCATTTATCATGTAGGACACATTTTGACTCTACACCAGGTGTGAGGTTAGATACGGTTTTTACTGCACGTGATTAGAGTTGTGATTTGTTTTACGAACCCGTCCTCACAGCCTATGAACCCCTCTGCTGCTTCAGACTGAACGTGTACAAAGAAGAGATGGAAATGGCCTAAAGCAGCATCAAGTTAAAGAAAATGGTGCCTCTTTCTCTTCTTCCTCTCTCCTTCCATCTCATTTCCAGTATCCAATTGTCTCCCTCTCTACTACTTCCTCTCCCTTCTTCTCAGACTCCCTCCCCCGCCCTCCCTCTCTCTCTCTCTCTCTACTCCTCTATTTCCAGTATCAGGTCGTCTCCCTCCAGGGAGATGTCGGGCGTGACGTGGATCGCCTTAACGGTCCCGGCCATCGGGGAGTTGACCACCGTCTCCATCTTCATGGCCGACAGAACACACAGCGGCTGACCCTTCTCCACCTTTCAGAAAAAAATAACCATAGGTCACGGAGCATTAGAAAGCGGGAATCACACGTACAGATCGCTGAACAAGCACAGTCTGTGATGTGAGATGTGAGAAAAGTGCAGATAAAGTGTGGTACAAAAAGAAGACAGGATACTGCATAACAAAACTCCAGGTTGACCCTGAAAAACTGAAAAATGTTGGCTGCAAAATAATGTACCAATGTTGAGCACAGCTGTTAGAAAGCAGAAACTAAACACGGACATGACAGGTAGTGAAGTAAGCAACGCTCTGTGGGTGTTTCAGTTTAATTAACCCAAAGGGACCGACGCTAACGTAAGAAATAAGTAGCAAGAACCTCAATAAGCAACACACAAAAACAGTAGTTGTTAATGTGTTAAGTGTGTAGCGATCACCTTTCATCCTTTGGGTAGAAAACACCTGCAAAATGTCTGCAATGTACGACTCATACTACTTATATCGCAGTCTATGATTACATAAGAGCCAATCAGAGAGGTGAGTTGAGGTGCTATTTATTGGTCGAGCAACAGAGTTCTCCGACACGCTCGTCTGTGTGAGAACAAGCGGGCGTTCAAAGCTAAATATGTGACATTTATGTGAGTGAAAGTGTGAAGATAACATCGCACCGTTCGCTATTAGAGAAACACAAACACAACTCCAAGAACAAGTTACAGTTCAGAATGATAACAGTGAGCCGACCTTGGAGCCAACTTCCACTTTGACCTCCAGGACTTTCCCAGGCATGGGCGCTCCCACCTGGCCCTTGATCGACTTCTGAGCCTTGGGGTGGAACTTCATTTCCTGGGGAGACGGAGAAAGAGATTTCACGCGTCAAAATCGTAAAATCCCATTGGTAAGACGTTCATTTCCTGTTTATCCCCCTACAGTAACTCCTCCCCTCCTTCTTCCCTTGTTACCTTCATGGCGACGGTGTCTTTGACCAGCACGGATCGGAGCTGCCCGTTGAGCTCGAAGAAGACCTCCCTCTGGCCGGCCTTGTTCAGGTCTCCCAGGGCCAGGGCCTTGATGTGGAGGGTCTTCCCCCTCTCCAGCTCCACCTAGAGGACGAGAGAGGGGAGGAAGACGGCGGGACGGAGAGAGGACGGCGGAGAGAGATTACATTCGATTAGAAAACTGACGTTAGCGGCTCGTAGTCTCGTTTAGCAGCTTGAGCTTTACACTCGAAAGGGCGAATGAGTTTGAGGGTCTAAGAGGAGGAAGGAGTGAATATAGTAGTGACTGGTTTCCAAGTCGGTAGTGTCTCTATACATCTGTTTCAGGCTGTTTACTGAACATATCCTCCATATATCACAGGTGTAACAGAGACGAGGAGAAAGACCGACAGTATAACGGAGATAAAAACACACTTCTCCAGCCCTGTTTGTTTGTCTTCATACTTTGGGACTTTCAGCCGCCCACCTGTACGTTGTGTTTCAGGAAGAAGACATTACTTCCTGTATCGACACCAGACAGACTGCTTCCTCCTCATATCCATTCCGGTCACTCGCGGCGTTCTGTCTCTGCTCGTCTCAACCCTCCCTCGCCGCCCGGCCGGCCCACTGTACACTTCTTCATTTCCCTCACGCCCATTCTCAACTCTCACTTTTTTTTCTCTCTCTCCATCTTGTTTGTCTGACCTCCTCTTCCCGGCTTTCAATCTCCCGCCGCGTCAGTCCTCCCGTGCGTCGCGGTTTTCCATTTTGTATTGTTATTTGGCTGCCTATTTCC